>JAUKPS010119351.1:0-19862 GCA_032273165.1 Chlorellidium tetrabotrys
ATAATGTAAGATCTTCAGCATTCATCTTATCCAGTAGTTCCAATAATTGATCTCTACCTGATAAAAAGCAATCCTCGTCCAGATGTATAAACCATTTAGCTCTGGTGTCTTCAATTTTAGTCAGCCAATGAAACCAAACGTATGGCCATCCTGTTCTACCGTCTATTATTATATGTTCACTTTTGGGAAATAACTTTGATATGATTTCTGATTGATATCTAAGCCATTTGGTATGTAGTGAAGTTGTTATGAAAATTATATCCTCGTCTCTTGTCATAGTATTTATAGATTACATAGGGGCTAATGTTTCGAAACATTATATGTATACGATGCTAAAAATCATAAAGCGAAGTATGAAAAAATTGGCTATTATTGTTCCGTATAGAGATAGAGAATCACACCTTAAGCAATTTATACCTGCTATGGAGAAGGAATTGCTGTCGACAGATATACCATTTGAAATAATCATTGTTCACCAGGGGGACGAGAAGGGTTTTAATAGAGCTAAGCTTCTAAATGTCGGTTATGCTGAATCAAAAGATTTTGATTATTACGCTTTTCATGATGTTGATATGCTGCCGATAGATTCAGACTATACTTTCCCTGAGGGTCCTACTCATCTAGCAGCTAAAGCTCAACAATTTGGATATAAGCTTCCATATGACGGGTACTTTGGCGGGGTAACCATTTTTGATAAGAGTAGTTTTGAGAAAATAAACGGATATTCTAATGGATATTGGGGATGGGGAGCGGAGGATGATGACGTTCTTTATCGATGTGCTATTATGGAGATACCGACATATAGAAAGGATTGCAAATATAAATCACTGGATCATTCAAGAAACATAGAGCAAATCCCATATGCCAAGAATATTAATAAATTGCAGGATTTTTGGAGAAATCCAACAAAGCAGGCTATTATGGCGGATGGTATCTCCACTCTTAAATATGAAAAGACAAACGAGTCAAGAATTTCGGAATACGCCAGAATGGTAACCGTTATTCTATGATGAACTAACCCAATATTATATGACTAAACTGAAGGACATAAAGGGTAACAGATTGATTATATTCGATCTTGATGATACCCTAATAAAAACTGATGCGAGAATAAAAATACTGGACAGAAACAACAAAAAGGTATTGAGCGAACTGACACCTGAGCAATTTAATAGCTTTGAACAGAAGCCACATCATGTATTAAATTTTGATGACTTCGAATGCCCAGAAATATTAAGAGCAGGTAATTTTATACATTCCATATTTAATAAACTGAAAACGTATTATAGAAAGGGAGTTCCTGTCTCGATAGTAACAGCGAGAAGCTCATCATCACTGGTTAGAGATTTCTTTTTAGATAATGATATAGATATACATCCTGATCTCGTTATTGCTATTAATGATCCAGCATTTGGTTATGCTGGAAATATAGCGGAGAGAAAGCAAAAAGCAATAAAGGACCTTATAGATGATGGATTTACAAATCTGGTATTCTTTGATGATAATGCGGAAAATCTTAGACTTGCAAAGGAAGTAGAGGGATATAAGGGATCTAGTATAAAATTAATTATGGTGGATTAGAAATCCTTCCTTAGATCCTCGAGTACTCTATTAACTGTGCTTCTTAGATGATCTAAATTCTTATTGAGTATATCAGAATCTTCGTTCTTAAGAAGATATGATATTGTTTCAAGGGATCCTATGGAATATGAAATTTTACTTTTTAGAAAAGAATTCTCTGCAATTAGTTTTTTATTATCATTCTTAATTTCTGGTGTGATAGTTTTAGTGTTTAGCTGATCCATTTTTATGATTTTATATGATATATAATCGAAACACTAAAAATCATGAAAAATATACTTCTTTTTGAAAAATTCTCCGAATCGATCAATGAGGCAGAGAAAAACCTTATGCACAAACTGCTTAAAGTTCCGGTAGATAAAGAGATTGGCGATGTATATAAAAGCGGTGAAGAATTAGCAACTGACTTATTAAAGGCTGTGAAGGCTTCAAAGATTCCTTCTGAGGATGTTAGAAGAAAAGCCACGTCCATGTTAGCATTTGCTGGGAACTGGCCAAGCGAAGGTAAGAATACAGTTATAGATAAAGCTTTGAAAGCTATAAAAAATATAGAGATCCCCGGTGTACCATTAAGCGGTAAATAACCAGATACATGTAATTCAAAAAAAAATCTAGAGATCTTGTTCTCTAGATTTTTTTTGTTGTAGATATTTTGCTCTTTTAAGTGAATCCCTCTTTGTGATGCTTTTCTTTGCGAATGTCTTTCTTTCGAATAGCTCCTTACCTGTACCGGTTTTGATAAACTTATTCTTAAGTGTTTTTAATGCACTATCGATTGATTTCCTGCCTTCTATTTTAATTATCAGCATTTTTTGTTGGTGTTCTTTTTTGGGTTATTTTAACTTTTACTGGGGTTTGCATAGTTTCCTCTTTGTCTTTATCGTAAGATAGAGTCAATGTGCATCCTTCGGACAACTTATTCTGTACCATAAGATCAGCTAAAGTATCCTCTATATATTTTTGGATAGTTCTTTTTAAAGGTCTAGCTCCAAATTTAGGATCAAAACCAACATCAGCTATTTTTTCCTTAAGATCCTGAGTTAATTTAATTTTATAACCCATTGCTTCTATTCTCGGGATAACCTTTGTCAATTCAACATCAAGAATTTGTAGGATATTAGTTTTATCCAGATTTTTAAAATAAATCATATCATCCAATCTGTTTATGAACTCTGGCGAGAATGATTTTTGTAATTCCTTTTTAAGAACCATTTCGCTTTCAATCTCTGCTTGATCTGATTTAACTGAAGTTGAGAATCCCATGCCTGTTCCGAAATCCTGTAGTTTTCTTTGTCCTACGTTTGAAGTAAGAATTATAAGAGTGTTTTTAAAATTGATCTTTCTACCCATTCCATCAGTAAGATGTCCTTCATCCAGAACCTGAAGTAAGGTATTGAATATTTCGGGGTGTGCTTTTTCAACCTCATCAAATAGAATTATTGAATATGGTTTTCTTCTAACTTTTTCCGTTAGCTGTCCGCCTTCATCATGACCGACATATCCTGGAGGTGATCCGATTAATTTACTTGCGTCGAATTTCTCCATATACTCGCTCATATCAACTCTAATTAACGAATCAGCATCGCCAAACATGTATTTAGCAAGTTCTTTGGCTAACTGTGTTTTACCAACTCCAGTAGGACCTAGAAATAGGAAAGAACCGATTGGCTTGTTTGGATCTTTTAATCCCATGCGGTTTCTAAGAATAGCTCGAGCAACTTTTTCTATAGCATGATCCTGACCTATTAACTTACACTTAAGTTCAGCTGGCATATTGGCTAGTCTTTCATTTTCTCCCTGGGAGATTTTCTTAAGAGGCACACCTGACATCATTGCAACAACTTCCGCCACTTTATCACCATCGACAATCTTTTTCTTGTCTCTTAGTTTTTCCTCCCAAGATTTAATTTCGAGATCCAATGCTAATTTTACCTTTCTTTCCTGATCCCTGTATTTTGCTGCTCCCTCATAATCCTGTCTATTTACGGATACTTTTTTATCAGCTTTAATCTTCTCTAGATTCTTTTCCAATGTTGTTATTGAATCTGGTATTTTAACATCATGTAGCTGCGTTCTACTGCCCGCTTCATCCAATGCATCTAAAGCCTTGTCCGGAAAGTTTCGATCCGTTATATAGCGTTCTGTGAGCTTTACACAATTGATTATTGCATCTTCGGTGTATTTTACGTTATGATGATCTTCGTACTTGGACTTAACGCTATTAAGAATATCCAGCGTTGTTTCGATATCTGGTGGATTAACTATAACCTTTTGAAATCTTCTTTCAAGTGCTCCGTCCTTTTCTATGTGCTGACGGTACTCGTTAAGTGTGGTTGCACCGATGCATTGTATTTCTCCCCTTGCCAAAGGAGGTTTAAACATATTGGATGCATCAAGTGATCCTGATGCCCCACCTGCTCCAACCATGGTGTGTATCTCATCAATAAATATGATGATCTCCTTGTTATTTTTAAGCTCCTCGAGAATCGATTTAATTCTCTCCTCAAACTGTCCTCTATATTTTGTACCTGCTACGAGTGAACCGAGATCCAAAGTCAGGACTCTCTTATTAAGTAGTCCTCTGGAAACTCTTCTCTGAATGATTCTAAGTGCGAGTCCCTCTGCTATTGCAGATTTACCAACACCAGGTTCGCCTATTAGAACTGGATTGTTTTTCTTTCTTCTGGAAAGAATTTGAGAGACTCTTTCTATTTCTTCGTCTCTTCCGATGATGGGATCAAGTTCCCCCCTGGATGCCATTTCAGTTAAATCTCTAGAATAAGAATCTAGTACCGGAGTTTTGCCACTCCCTTTCTTGGGTTTGTATTCCATACCGTAATCATCACGGTCTTCGCTATCGTTGTATGACATTCTAAAAATTTAATTGTTTAACTCTACTAATGATAATATCCATTATCTTATTTTATGCAAAAGTACAATAAAATTCCGGCTAAAAAAAATAAAATCTAGCTTCTTCTTGATTTCAGAATATCCGGTTTTAATGAGATCTTGTTTTTAGCTATGGTGTCAGATATTATCTTATCGGTATCAGCATACCATTTTGTGTTATTGGTTGAATTATTATTGGCCGGCATTTTATATGGTTGTGAAGCAACGTCCATGGGTGCTGCTGGTACGAAAGTTTTATAATCAACCACAACGCTGATTGTCGAATTACCTGTTCTCTTTTGCCATTCTGCATAATATTTAGCAAAATCATCACTTTCTGTAACTAAATCTATGCATCCAATGGATCCCGGTGTGCTACCACCATGCAAGTAGAAATGATCTCTACCGAATGTTTGTGTACCTTTCTTTGGTACTAAAAGCCATCTATAATCACCCCATGCAACTGCTGATGTTGCGGTTTTGTTGGTGAATTCGTGGGGTTCCTCTTTAATCGTTGATCCCGGAAGACCAGTTACGGTTTGCTTAGTCACAACTTGTTTTACATAATTCGGATCAGTTTCCCATTTAGAATCTGTTGTTCTATGCTGTGTTTCTCCTAATGTATAATTACCAGGAGGAGTTGGACCCTCATTTTTATACTTTGCCCAAGCATCGGGTGTTAGTGTATATCTTCTTTTCCAGATCTCTGGTTTAATATACCAATGATAATACGTTCTTCCTGAAACTGCTTTCCATGATTTGGTAACTTTGCCATTTTCTACAAAGTCCAATCTGTTGCCATTGAAAAATAAATGGCTTTCTGACTTTGGTTTTTCTGCTTCGTATATTTGGAAATCTTCGAATTTAATAATTGACATATTGATATATTTTTTCTTATGCTTTCAGATCACCTGATACATTCCATATATTATCTGCTTGCTTTATTAAGTTTGCAGTTGAATATTGGTAATTTAATCTTAGATGCGATTGCGGTGAATTTATAGTAACACCGGCAGATCCTGTTATACCCAATTCTCCGACACCGCCTCTTAATACAATTATAGAGGTTCCTAATGCAAATGCAGTTGTTGTATTATCCGGTATTGTTACTGTCTTATCGGTAGATGATGTTACCTCAACCACTTTATGAGTGTCGCTTAGTATTAGCTGGTAATTGGATGTCTCGCTATTGGTTGGATATAATCCCACACTGGTTAGATTACCCAATGGTGTATTTGCGAATGAGTAATGTGCCGTTCCTTCTGAATATAATGTTATACTTCTAGGTGTTGCAGCTATCGTTTGGTTCTGTGCTCTAACATAAATAACTAATCTATCATCACTTGAAGCTGTAGCTCCCGAATAATAGGAGTCCGTCGTTAACATTGCTTCTGCTCCAAGATACCCAGTAACAGGGGTCGGATCTGTCGAGAATAGATAAATCTCTGTTCCTGAAATTGTTCTCTTATAGACATCAACAAAGGCATAGTATGTGTTAGAAGATTGCTCCTTTGCCATATGCAGACTAAATGACCATAATCCCGGCGGTATTGAAGTAACACCGGGATTTCCGTGCGGTGTCATAAATGTCTCTACCGTCACATAATTCGTGATAGCACCTGCAGTTCCTCCTGTTACTCCCTTAGTAACTGAACTCTGCGGATAGGAGTATGATATCGGCGAAAATTCCTTATATGGCGATTGGGTGTTTGTTGTGTTAAAGTAATATACAGCTCCGCCGTTATAGCCATCAATTCCGCTGGTACCGCTGGAACCATTAGTACCGCTAGTTCCTGCACCCCCCGATAGTTCGAAAAGTGTGTATGTTATATCATTACCAGTGAAATTGGCAGTTGGTGGATTTACCTCAGTTGATGTTATTGATATATCGAACCAATACTGTGTCCCTGTTGTTAATCCAGGAAGTACTGTATTTATATACATATTACTTACTCCGTCCTGATCAGCAGAACTTTCGTAAGACTGAGTTGCTATGACCGTACCTGCTAACGAGGCAGCTTCCGCTGGCGGAGTACCAGTACCATATCTGATTGAGAACGAATAGCTATCAAGAGGTAAAAAATCCGAATTGACGTTGACACCAAAAACAAAGCCGAGATTAATCGTGCCTAAGCTTGAAGGAGTGTAAAGTATACCAAGTCCAAACATTCTCCCAGTATTGAGTGGTTTAAATCCATCCATATTGAGCAGAACAGTACCTAGATTTTGATATGCGTATGGGATGGAGCTATATCCTGGTGATATACCAGACGTACCCGAAGTTCCTGATGTACCTGCCGGACCTGTTGCTCCTGATGTACCAGATGAACCATTTGGTCCAGTTGCACCATCGATCCCTGATGTACCGCTAGATCCATCTATTCCTGATGTACCGCTAGATCCACTAGATCCTGATGTACCACTAGATCCTGATGTACCACTGCTTCCGTCAGATCCTGATGTACCACTGCTTCCACTAGATCCTGATGTACCACTAGATCCATTAACACCGGAGGTTCCACTGCTTCCTGAAGATCCATAGAAATTACCATCAACACCACTCGTTCCACTTGTACCAGCTGATCCTGAGCTCCCGTTTGTACCCGATGTACCAGAAGACCCGTTAGCACCAGTAGCTCCTGTAACACCAATAGGTCCAATTGGACCGGTACCCCCAGTAACACCAGCATAATAATCTAAAGCTGACCATGGCTTTTGGCCATCACCCATTTTAAATCTTCCGGTGTCTGATTCATATCCAGGCTCTCCTGTCATTAAAACTGGATCATTGTAATTCCAGTTTATTGATGTATCTCTTCTAAGTAATATTCTATACGGCATCTATATTCATAATATATTTAGTAGTATATATCTTTATCTTTTGACACTATATCAAATAGAAAAAGACCCTAAGGTCTTTTTATGAAATCTGATGATATTAGTATTTTTACTGCATTGTTTGTGATTTTACTTCTCGTGATTCAGTGACTTTGGTATGCACTTACTTTTTCAATAGTGCAAGTAGCTCCGCTTTTTCCTCGCCTGATATAGCTTTATGCTTATTGAGATCAACGATCTCTTTTAGCTGCTCCCCCTGATAGGTATTCAGTAGTGAGTTTTTAGCATCGTTACATTCGCGATATGTCATTTCATAAGCTTCTTTAACATCATCCACCCATATGTCGTTATCAATGGATTGTAGATATTTATTGTCTGTGATTCTTCTAATTAATTTTATCATTTTATAATATATTTTTAGTCGCTGAATGCTTCAAAAGTTAATGTAGCATTCTCCGCAAATTTATTTTTCGTATCCATCGTCATGGTTAAAATAATACCTCCTGATCCGCCAACAGAGAATGTTCCAAACTTGTTTGTTCCGGGATTGTTATTTAATGCAGAAGCCAATTCTGTAGCATTATTAACTTGGTTTGAATTGTTGGTGTAGTAAGTAGTGACACTAATACCGTTTCTATAGAAAGTAAAAGCAGGATTGCTAAAGGAAAATGTTGACTCTATAGTTCCCTGTATAATTATTGGGGTTAAATCCTGATTGATCTTGATCTCTATCGGTGTATAATATAGAGTATCATTAATAAGGTCATCTTCATTAATGTCTATTACGGATATCCCGATGCAATTATCCTTATTCCCGGCATTCCCCGGAATCGCAGATAGGGAAAGATTTGGATATCCAGGACCGGTGGTAAATGACACAGCAGATAGAAATGCTTTAATATCAGTTTGCTTTCTAGGAAATGAATTAGTTAAAGGCCCTGTATCATTATTAGTTGCTATATAATATCCATAACCCCCAAATGGTGCAGAGTCCCAAGAAAGATCGTATCCGAGCGTGTTTTCTAAAACATCAACTATCAATCCTCCGTCGGATGTTAATTGCGATCCGCTATTCCAATCTGTTGGAATTTCACCGGTTGCAATAAAAACGCATCCTGTTGTGTTTATTGAGCCACTCTGCACGTCCGCTATATTACTAAAATCGTCTCCAGAAACATATGTTGTAATAGTGTAGGCTTCACCAATAATTAATCCGTAATTGAAGTCCCATATAACGGATCCTGTAATTGGTCCGGTTTGTGTCAGAAGAGCCCTGTATGTTGCTGTTGTATTTACTTCAGTATCAAATTTTAATGTTTTCCAAACATCTGTTGCTGAACCAATATAATCATTAGTGCAATAATAAACATAATTATCGTCAGCAGCTAGCATTCCCTTTCTATCTCCGGTTGCTCCTACCAAAGTTCCTGGTGAAGTGGTTGTGCCTAGATATACCTTATCCGAAGTGGAATCTTTTGTAATATACTTTGTTGTTGACATATTTTTATTCGTTTATATTTTTTATTGTTAGTATGTCATTCTGATCATAGAATGATAGTCTATATGCATCATCGCTTCTTCTAAAGATCTGACAGGTATAAGACTCATATACTGAAGGATTTTGACTTATTCCGGTAACTCCTATTACTATGTCATCAGAATAGAGTGTATCTACCGTTATTGTGATATCAGCACTTCCGGTAGCAACACCAAATTCATATCCAGGTATTGTTAAAATCTCGTCAACTACATAACCACCACCGCCATTGCTTAGCTGTATATCATTAACTATACCTCCAGTAACGCTAACCTGAAATAATGCACCCTCGCCGCTTCCTGCTCCGCTTGGATATAAAGAATATGTCCCATTGGTTCCTGTATTACCTATACCTTCACCAGTAAATGAGTCAATAACTCCGGTAACCCCACCGATGGATGTTCCTGGTATTGTTATGGTATCGTTTGTGGTGTATTGTGTACCGATGGAATATAATACAACTGAGGAGACTGTTCCACCAGCCACGGTAACTGTAAATGATGCGCCAGATCCGATTCCTCCGGTAGGTCCTCCACTAACGGTTCCGTCCACACCTGTGTAGGTATTATCCGCTGCACTTGTTCCACCAGCAGTATAGCTAAATCCTGTTATGTTTCCATAATTATCAACGAAGTCAGTTTCTATGACACTGGTATCAAGTATATTAGATTGGAAATAATTTCCGATGGTGTTATAGTAAAACCCATCAGCTATTTTGTTATTATAAAAATACTCGCCAATATTATTCTCGTAGCAGTAGTTTCCTATTACATTTCCTTGACTTGTATTGTACCCAAATCCAAATCCTTCACCTGTGAGGTTGTTTGCAAAATTGCTACCAATCGTATTATATCTAAAATTGTTACCTATTGTATTAGAATAAAAGTTGTTTCCAATAACATTGTTTTTGAAATATGCACCAGTATTTTCCTGCGTGTATATCGAATTCCATTGGGTTCCCTGGGGTGCATTGCTATTCCATCCTCCTTGAACCGCTGCATTATAAATCCCCTGGTTATTACCCCTTGCTATTTCTAAACTACCATCAACAATAACATCAACCTCCGAACCATAATTTGTTTTTGTAAAATAAACCGTTGGACCAGATGTTGGATAAACTTTTGTTCTTTCGTACGAAAATCCTCCGCCATTACTACCTTGTGTCCATTGTGTGAAAACAACTTTATGATATTCATTGTTAACAGTATCGTGCATTATAAGTAAAGTACCTAATATGTGATTACCTATATTACCGTTTAATGCGTTACGAAAAGTATTATAAGTTCTTGATGTTAAATTACCAATGCTGGTATTATTCCAATTAAAATATTGACTATTCGCTAAGGTATTATCCTGGAATCCGTTACCGATTTTATTATCATTAAACTCTGAAGATATATTATTCCCTGTAAAATATTCACCAATCTGATTGTCGTTGAAATTAGATCCTATGTTATTATTATTGTTAAAGCCATTCCCGATGTGGTTACCATAGAAATTGTATCCTATATTGTCATTATTATTAAATCCATTACCTATGACATTTTTATAGAAAGTCCCATTGATGGTATTATCGTGAAATTGGTTACCAACTTGGTTATTTTGAAATTCCTGTCTAACATTATTATTGTTAAAATCGTTACCTATTACATTTCTATAGAAGTTAAATCCGTTTAAATTACCATAGTCACCAATATTGTTGCTATAAAAATTTAATCCTATTTTGTTTTCATAGAATTCAGAATAAATATTATTTTGGTTAAAATGATTACCTATGTAATTGCCATAAAATTGGGAATTAATTTTATTATTCTCAAAGTATTGACCAATTGTATTTTCATATACAGAATCACTGATGGTATTGTTATCAAAATATTCATCAATATTATTGCTATAAAAACCATTGTGGTGTATCGTGTTATTATAAAATCTACCTGCAATTGTATTTCTTGTAAACCAATATCTTCCTGTGTTATTATAGGATCTATCTCCTACGGTATTTGAATATATGTATTGTCCGTTAAATACATTGTTTGCCAATAAAAACCCCGAGTTAGTTCCGACCTCTTGTAGATAAAATTTAGAATAATCACCGACATAGTTATGTATAGAAGTTCCGTTTAAATTAAAAGTTGTAACGTCATCCCAATCTCCTTCATTTTTTTGCCCAACATAGACTTCTTTATATTCGTCAAAGTATCCTGTAGTGGTTGATGTATATAAATCAATAGTTCCTCCAGAGAAGTTTATCGAACTTCCAAATGAATCATCAACAACAACGGTTAGCTCAGTATCACTATCAACGCTAACAACTTTAAATCCAACTAATCCATCATAATCAAATAGTAATATATCTCCCGCAGAAACCTCAGTTGTGAATAATGTACCACTACCTGTTGCAATACCAGTTCCGCTATTATAGCTGGCTAAAACACCCGTTAATTTTGTATCCTTATTATATGATTGGAATCTGTTAAAATAGATATTTCGGTGGTCATAGTCGGTTCTATTATTAAATTCATCTATTCTTTCGGATATTCTACCATATCCAGTTCCCCCTGTAGTATTAGTAGAATTCCAAGTCCAATCGTATTGTATTCTATCATTTGGATATTCTGCCTGATATGCGGTAGAACTAATTGTATTAACGTCTGTAGCCAAAACGAGAATAGGTTCAATGCTACCTTGTCTGTAATCTATATCAATACCTGATTTTGCATTACCATATACATTATATTCGGGCACATCATAGCATGTTTGAAAATTTGTTATCCGATAGTACGATCCAGGGATAAGTCTAGATCCAGTAATTCCTGATACCAATTGCGAATAAGTAACGTTGGTTATTGTTGCACCAGTAGGTCCTACAAGTCCAGTAGCTCCAGTAGCACCTCTACTTCCAGCAGCACCGGTAACTCCATTGGAACCAGCAGGCCCAGTAGCACCATTGGAACCAGTAGGTCCAACTAATAAGTTTCCATCAGAAGTTAGATATCCACCGGTAGCAGATATAAGGACACCCCCCGATGCTGTAGGACCTCCTACGATCAATGTATTTATTTCTATGGAAGAACCTGTCGCAGAAATTTGAGAATCCCCGATGTAGATGGTATTACCTGAAAGGTAAAGATCTCTCCAAGAATATCCTCCTGTAGCACCAAGGTCATATACACCACCGGTTGCTGGTATAATATCGCTGTCAACAGCTGTTAAATCCTGAGCAGGCCCAGTAGCACCCTCATAGTAACCTAGTGATGTCCATGTGCTTGTACCATCACCTATTTTTAGTTTACCCGTATTAATTTCATATCCAGGTTCGCCTGAAAGCAGAACTGGGTTGTTTGCTTCCCAGTTAACTGAGGTATCTCTTCTGAGTATTATCCTATAAGCCATTTGATTTTAACTATTTTTCTTTTTGTATATATCCGGGGTCACGCCATTTATTATCGTAAAAATGCTATTACTTATACCCAGTTCTTATTATGTAGAAGTTTGTCGTAGCTCCCGATGTTAAGTTATCTATATTAATTGATTGTGCTCCAGTGTATGTCGATGTTAGATTGCTGGTTGAACTATTTATTATGGACCATTGGGTGCTGTTAAATATTCTATATGTTGGTAGTGAATATGGCCATGAAGTGGTCCCACCACTTATACGATAGAATACTAAAAACACATCGGTTATTGTTAGATCACCATTGCTATTAACGTCCATCCTATAGTAATCCTTTGCATTAAAAGATTGATTCAGGACCTTCTGATTGAAATATTGGGCATCGCTGGAGGATGGTGCGGACACACTAACGTTATCTACGGAAACTCTAAAGTCATATAGACTTGTACTTAATGATGTCGTTACTGTATACTTACCAGTAATATCAGTTAGATAGGTATTATATAATATGTATGTTGTTTGTGATTTTTGTTTATAATACAATTTAACCGGAACATTAATCATACCAGCATTTTCTGAATCATAGACATATCCGGAATAAGCAAATGGTGCAACTGTTATCATTCCACTTGCTGAATAAGTATACCCACATATTCCACTGGTTAACTGAGCTCTAAAAAGGGTACCATCGGTTTGATTTGTGTATGAATATGTCGCTGCAGTATTTACTAGATCCACCCATGTTACTCCACCATTAATCGATCTTTGCCATTTCACTACTGTGCCTGTATAACCACTCAAAGTTAATGTACCAGAGTTTGTTGCTGTTGCATGTACTCCTGAAGAGACAGATCCTCCTACCGGCGGGGTACCAGATGTTATGGATATCATTTTTGATGTCGAATAAACAGCGCTTCCGCAGTTCGGAGTTTGAACCTCCACCCGATAATAATAATTAGCCCCCATTCCATCCACCCAATTGGATGTAGTGCCAGTAAGTGCAAAATTATATAGTGTACCCGTGTTTGAATTTCCACTAGCATCAGTTAACGACGTAACACCAGCATTTGTTCCATTTGCAGTACCCTGGTTAAATTTATAATATTCAATAAGAGGACTTGAAGTGATAATCTCAGAATTCATATTTGATTGAATCTCTGCTTGTGTTCTAACAGAATTCCAAATTCTTAATTCATCGATGCTTCCCCCGAAATATTGTATACCCGTTTGTATCGAACCTATTCGTATTGCTGGTGGTGCTGATCTAGTACCAGTAGGGCCAGATGTTGTTGCTTCCTGTACGCCATTGATGTATAGTTTCATTGTGCCTGTTGTTCCGTCCCATGTTGCCGCAACATGATACCAGGTTCCGTTATTTATTGTTGTAGTAGACTGTATTGTAACGTCAGGATTACCTACACCAAATGCAAGTTTACCATTAAGAAGAGCTGTCCCAAAATCGGATGTTGACCCGCCAACTTCAGCATCAACAATACCGTTACCGTTATACCATTGTGAACCAGTAAGTGAAGTCATTGTAGTTTTAACCCAATATTCAATAGTGAAAGAATTTAATGTTGGTTTTGGTATGCTCACATAATCATTAGCACCATCCATGTTTAATCCCGTTCCTAATCCATAAAGAGTTTCGGAAAGTGAAGTTCCAGTATTTGCTATATCTGTCCATGTTGAGTTATCAACTGATCTCTGCCATTTGTTAACATTGCCTTGTTGTCCTGATAAAGTTAATTCTGCAAGACCACCTGAACATATGATATTGTTAGCAGCAAATACTGACCCAGAAAGCGTCGGTTTAACGCTAAGGTAAACGCTTGAGCTTGCTAATGACGAACATGCAGTTGGAGAGGCCGAATTTACAATTGCTCGATAATAGGTTGTCTTGGTTATATTAGAAACTGTTAGGGTGTTTGTTGTATTTGTAATGGATGTTCCCGCTGTAAAGAAGTTGTCCAATGAAGATTCCCATCTTACAACAGATCCGGTCAGATTGTTTAGTGTTAATATGGTACTATTTGTTCCGGAACAAACATTAATATCACCTCCAGATATAACACCACTTGATCCACCTGATACCGTAATATCTCTGGTTGAGATAGGTGTACTAGTTGTTAGATCTCCTGGCATATCCCCATATTCACAAAGATAACCACCTAAAGTAGAATTCGCTAAGTCGTTCCATAGACCACCATTTGCTGAATAAAATTGACCGTAATATTCAGTAGTTCCGTTAGGTTCCCCACCTGCCCAGTTTGCATACATATTGCTTACAGTAACTGGTGAGTTGTTATTATTTGAAAAGTTCTGGCCCTTTTCAGGACCGGTAACCCAGTGCCATTTGCCTTCTGCCGCAGATTGCGAAGCGTATACCGTTGATCCCTTTGCCGTATTAATGTAATTCACATCATCGGATGCTCCCATCCAAGCATCACTCGACATAAGTTTCCATATAAAGTTATTTTCTGCGGATGACATGATGGTTGCTAGATAACCAGCTCTGCCGAAATATGATTTAGCAGTTGATACTGTATATGCATTTGTCCATGTTGTACTACCAGCTACATATTCATAAAAGTGAGATGTTAGCGGATTATAATAAACCGATCCCGCGGTAAAGGTAACTCTTCTCTGATTTGCGTAACAGGTAGTACTCGTAGATTTGAATCTTACAGTTCTCAGTAAAGTTTGCCAATCAGCTGCAGCTGCAGTACCTGTAAAAACTAAAACCCCTGTGGTTGAATTGAAAGCTCCACTTACGCCGCTTAATGTTCCGGTATAATCAAGTACATCACCCGATGTGTAAGTTTGAGATATTTGTACCCTGAAATTTGTAATTGTACCGTTTGCTGTGATCGTTAGGTTTGGATCAACTATGGTAGCAGTGTTGTAGGTTGCGGACAAAGATGATGATGTCCCTGACATAGATATGCTTGTTGCCTGGGCCCAACCAATTACGGGGACCAATAAAGTTGAAATAAATAATAAATGTATTATTCTCCTCATATTACATCTTGGATATAGCGTCTTCTATACTTTTTTTGATTGCTCCTGCAAATGATGTTTTATTGAATGGTAGATTTTCGTCATTAAGATCTATGAAAGTTGCTTTTACTGAAACCTTAGCAGATCCCTCACCAATGTAATCAACATCATCCTTATTTATCTTTATTGTTATTATTGTCTCTTTTTTCTTTACCATAAACGGACCAACAGAAACGCCAACACTTGGAGCTTCTATACTCATGATGTCAACAGTTACCTGTAATCCATCATTGCATAATGTGAACTTCTCAGAGAGTACTTCTTCCGTGATTTGCTTGATCCCGAATAAAACTCTTTCTTTTTTCATTTCTGGTGCATCTGCGCTAGATCTAACCTCTGATACTTTATAGCATGTTTGTGAGAATGCAATTGTCGGTATTGCTACCATAAATAGAATTAGTGATTTAATTTTCATTTCTGTAGATTATTTTTTATAGTAATATTTTACCACCGGTTAGAATTTGATAATTCATAAAATTCTTATTCAATTCATAAACACCGGAGAAGCTTATGTTGAATTTAAAAGTTTTTGTTATTGAATAATCCCAAGAACTAAATGGGACCATTAATATGCTACTGCTCCACCATTGTCCATCATAGAATTGTGTAAATGGTGAATATACGGCAAGACATAATATCGATCCTGATATTTTCTTGCTCATATTGAAAGAATAAAAACCTCCTCCAACTGCGGATAGATTATAGAAGCTCCTTTCCCCAAATTTACCTGCCGTGAAATTTAGACCTCCCATTGTTGTTAATTTCTTCCAATTACCTTTAAATCTTTTCGAAGCTAAAGCTGTTGTTGTATTGAAAGCATCTTTCTCAAAATTAATCATCGTTGAATTTGCTCCTATGATTGTCCATTGGGATTCAGGTATAACCCAAGCTCTATATACTGTGAGATTTATATTATTAACCTCGGTTGTAAAATTTCCTAAAATACCAGTAACCCTGGTATTATTTGTATTCGCATGTGTTATACTTCCTGTAAATTTGAATTGGTTTTTAGCGGTAGGATCCTCGGCGCTTTTTAGTGCAACTACATCTCCCGACCCAATCATTGACCCAGTCTTTGCTTTGCTACCTCCGTTTTTGCTACCCCCGCTACCTCCACCGCTGGAGTTATCCTCAGCATTTGATATTGAATTTGCAGTTCCTCCAGCCCCACCAGATTTTGTTGCCGCGGAGTTATCTTGGTTAGTACCCGGCGCTGTTGTGGTGTTTCCTGATGGCGTAGTTCCGGTTCCAGAGCCAGTATTACTACCAGTTGTACCAGATCCTGTCGTAGTACCGCCAGTTGTCCCAGATCCTGTAGTTGTCCCAGATCCTGTAGTTGTCCCAGATTCCTGTGTACCTGATCCTGTAGTTGTGCCAGATTCCTGTGTACCTGATCCTGCCGTAGTACCACCTCCTGTGCTAGTTCCAGATCCACTTGTGCTACTAGACTCTGGAGCAGTGCCACTGTTTCCAGCATTCGTTCCGGTGGACGTACCTCCTGATGTATTAGTTTGCCCTACTTGTGATCCTTGTGATCCCTGAACCTGTCCATTAGAACTAGAGTTGTTCCCAGTGCTGTTACCACCATTGCCGACATTGACGTTAGTACTATTACTGCTGCTACTATTTTCTCCATTCTTTTTATCTTTTTTTGTTCCACCAGATTCACCATTTCCGCCTTCACCATTACTTACTGTGTTACCCAGACTATTAGTCATACTACCGCCCAGATTACTCGATAAACTGCTCATCGATTGTGCCATTGCTGCTATCGATGTTACATTCATGATTGTCGAAAGTACATTCTGTGTAACTGCCATATTTATATTATTGGTCAGTACTGTTGTGATTTCACCACACGGTTGACTTGAATTAAGTTGAGCTATGGAATTCATCCATGATGCAAATACACCGCTGTTAAAATCATTTTGGTTAAATGAGCTTACATTTCCATAGTAATCAACAGTAATGTTATTCTGTCCATATGGAATCGTTAACGATTTAGATTTACCAGAACATGGTTCAACATATGAATACGTGTAGCTTTGTGCATTCAAACCTGCGCATATGAAAAATAATAATATCGCTAGATATATTTTTCTCATTGTCTGAATATTCCCTTCTTAATTAATTTTGATACCACCCTTGATGATGCAGTTTCTAATGACTTCTTAGTTGATATACCTATTGTAGACTGGTTGAATTTAACATCATCAACGCCATCCAATAATGAAGCTTTCTTAACTGTAATTGCTTCACCACTTCCTGAACCCGTAATAATTTCACCGGTTTCCGCGTCAACAAATCTTACCTGTAATCCGAGAGTAGTTTTTTGCTTTACCTCAATTCCGCTTGCTTGAATATCCTCATCCTCTGATACAGAAAAATCATAAACCTCGATATAAACAAAATACTTAGCAAGTATTATATTTCCCTTTACTTGTATTGTATTGGAAGATACCCCTGCATCAGAGGCTTTCTGTTGCTTGATCATTCTTTGCTTGATCTCTTCCTTATCCTCGGTGAATTTGAATCTGTCGGTCGATTCCAAATACTCAAGAACTATATTGGTAACACCAAGACCAACTCTTTTGTCTTTAAGCTCAGGATACATTGCGTATACGTCATCATTTATTCCTATCTGTAGTATTTGTATAGGAATTACGATAGTGTCTGTATACTCTCCTAATGAGCTAATAGACTGCTTCTTTTCGAAGTCTGCCTGATAGGTTTCTGTTTTAGTACTACCTATCTTTTGTGAATAACTTTTACACGAGAATAGCACTAAACAACCTAGCAAAAAAATTACATTTTTCATTTTTATAGGTTATTTTTATAAAGAAAAAGGTGAGTAACAAACCCACCTTTTCTATTACCAAGATTCTTCTTTTTTCTCTTCTTTCTTAGCAGGTTTAGGATCTTCTGTTTTATCAGGTGATTTTTCTATTACCCTTTCATGTATGATGGTATTCGTACCACCTCCAGATTGCTGCTTTTGCTGATTGGTGTTATTATTCTCTAGATTAATAACAACCGGTGCAGCTGGAGCTGCCTGCTCAGTTTTAGGTTCTTCCTTATCCCCCGTGTGACCACCGAATAATAGAGTACTAACATATACACCACCAGCAGCAACAATGGTAGTTACTGTTCCGATAATGGTCTTTTTAAGACCAGACAAAGTACCGTCGTTGGTATCTTGAGTCTCGTTCGTTTCTTCTGACATTTTTTATTTATTTATTTTTGATTATTCAGTTGTGTTTGATAATGATACCCCGTCTTCCTCGTCAACTTTTTGGATTAGCATTTTGTCTCTGTCCTCGGAATTAAACCAATAATCAACAACCTTATTTAGATTACCAACGAAGGCTCCTAATAAGATTAGTAGCATTTCTTTCCAATCTTCTCCGATTGGCACTCCGAAGAATACCCCTGAGTTGATACCCACGATGATCAATGTAAACAATCCTAATACGATTGCAGTTATTCTCCAACGGTTATTTTGCATTTGTTGCAACATGAAGTAGAATCTGTTTTTATCATCCACTTTAACATATTCGGATTTAACTCCTAATAATTCTTTTAATTTGCTCATTTTTAATTTGGTTATTTTTATTGTTTAATTAGGCTTTTAGCTACTAATTGTTTTCTTTCGTCAGCATCAAGTACAACTGTATAGGTTCCTGCTGCTAGATTACCTAAACTTACTGTGTAGCTGTATTTTCCTTTGGGAAAATTTTCAGTTAATACATCTATACATTTTCTACCACCCATATCATAAACTCCGATATTAGCTACCGATCCATTTAATATTGTGAATCCAAATGTTACTAGGTCGCTTGTTGGATTGGGGTATAAGAAAAGTGTGTTCTCGGATATTCCCGATATTCCACCACCTCCGATTACCTTAAGCTGTATCAATCCCTCGGTTGGTCTAATTGAATAGTCTTGTGATTGTGGTCCGCCCGCTGCTTTTCTCGTAACCCATAAAGGACTCGCTGTCCAGTTTGATTTCGGTGCTAGTGCTGCAAACTTTAATGTGAAAGCTACTGTATTGTCTGAGATGAGATTATCTCTACCTGATGGATCGTATCCTCCCCAATCGATTACGCTTCCTCCGGGATTAAGATATGTCATCCATCTAGAAACATCAGATGTTTGCTCTATTCCTCTGAATTCTAGCAATGTGTTATCGTACCAAAGACCAAATTGCATTGATCCCAATTTCTCTCCCATTGGTGCAAGATATCTAACTGGTACATTTACCAGATTTCCAACTTCAACATTATCTGTGTGCGGAAGATTTAATTCTATCTGTGGTGTTGGACTATCGAATTGTATATCCTTGTCGATGATATAATTAAGAGCATTAACAGGATTTATAATTTCAACCGGTATCATACGTGCCATATGATAACCTGTTCCATTGGCATCACCATGTCCAAGTACGTAGAAAGTTACTGAATCAGGTTGTCCCGGTAAAATATCGAATGTAAGGTTGGTTATACCTGGTATTGTTGATGCATAGTTGGTTGATGCACCATTTATAGTAGCATATTCTGCTGC
>JAUKPS010119462.1:0-19765 GCA_032273165.1 Chlorellidium tetrabotrys
AACGATACTGCACGTTACGTTGATCAAGGCGGCGGCAAGCGCAAAGGCGCCTTCGCTATCTACCTCGAGCCATGGCACCCAGACTTCGAAGACTTCTTGGACCTTAAGAAAAACCACGGCAAAGAAGAAATGCGCGCCCGCGACTTATTCTATGCCATGTGGACGCCTGACTTGTTCATGAAGCGTGTAGAAACTGACGGTGACTGGAGCTTCTTCTGCCCGAACAAAGCGCCGGGCCTCTCTGAGTGCTGGGGCGAAACCTTCGAAGCGAAGTACGCTCAGTACGAGAAAGAAGGCCGCGCAAGTAAAACTGTCAAAGCACGTGATCTTTGGTTCAAAGTGATTCAGTCACAAATTGAAACCGGCTCTCCGTTCATGCTGTTCAAGGACCACGCGAACCGCAAATCGAACCAACAGAACTTGGGCACCATTAAGTCTTCGAACTTGTGCACCGAGATCATCCAGTACACTTCGGAGAAAGAAGTCGCTGTATGTAACTTGGCCTCGATCGCGCTTCCTATGTTCGTGAACAAAGACGGCAGCTACGATCACAAGAAATTGTATGACGTGACTTACCAAGTGACTCGTAACTTGAACCGCATCATCGACCTGAACTACTACCCAGTGGAAGAAGCTCGTTACTCCAACATGAAAAACCGTCCCATCGGGATTGGCGTTCAAGGTTTGGCCGACACGTTCTTCAAGATGCGTATGGCGTTCGAGAGCCCAGAAGCTCGTCGCTTGAACAAAGACATCTTCGAGACGATCTACTTTGCTTCTTTGAGCGCTTCTTGTGATCTTGCTGAACAGAACGGGGCTTACGATTCATACGCTGGCTCACCGGTCTCTAAGGGCATCCTTCAGCACGACATGTGGGGCGTTGAAGACACCACACAGTGGGACTGGAAAGCTTTGCGTAACAAAATCAAGAAGCACGGCGTACGCAATTCATTGTTGCTCGCTCCGATGCCAACGGCGTCGACGTCTCAGATCCTCGGTAACAACGAGTGCATCGAGCCGATCACGTCGAACATCTACACCCGTCGCGTTCTCTCTGGGGAATTCGCGGTTGTGAACAAGTTCTTGGTGAAAGACTTGATCAAGCTTGGCCTTTGGAATGAGAAGATGAAAGACACCATCATCTCTCACAACGGTTCAGTGCAATACATCGAAGAGATCCCAGCGGAAATCAAAGAGATGTACAAGACTGTTTGGGAAATCAAGCAGAAGTCGATCCTGGAGATGGCCGCTGATCGTGGAGCGTACATCGACCAATCTCAGTCGTTGAACATCCACATGGAAGATACCAACTTCGGAAAATTGTCTTCGCTGCACTTCACTGCGTGGAAACTCGGTCTTAAAACCGGCATGTACTACTTGCGCACGCGTCCAGCAGTGGATGCGATCAAGTTCACCATTAAGCAGGCCAATGCTGCTTCGGTGATGCCAGTCCAAGCACCCGTGCCAGTTGCCGTCCCAGCTGAGTTGTTGGCCGAGCAGGAAGCTGCGATGATGTGTTCTTTGGACAATCCAGAGGCCTGTGTATCTTGCGGGAGTTAGTCGTTAGTTAGTCGCTTATCGCCCTATCGCTTGGGGCGTGTGGTTCCGGGGATGGAGAATGTGTGTTCGCTCTCCATCCCCTCTAACCACTGATGTTAATTAATTTAAATTCAATCAACATTTTGCCCCATCTGACCCAGAATCCTGGGGCCAAAACAGCTGTGCTATAATGTTAAGTTCAAGCTGTGAGGACGTATGGCAAAAGCCATTTTATTAGTTGATGACGAATTGATGATTCGCGAAGTGGTGCAAGAGGTGCTCAGCCACTTGGGTTTAACTTTTTACGAAGCCGGTAATGGGGTAGAAGCGCTGGCGATGCTCGAGAATCATCCGGACATCGCGCTCGTCATTTCAGATATTAAAATGCCAGTGATGGATGGGATTCAATTTATCAGCGAAGCGCGCGAGAAAGGTTTTCAGCAGCCTTTCATTATTTTCTCTGCTTTTGCGAACAGCGAAACGTTGAAGGATTTGAAACGCTTTAATGTTGCGGCCTTCATCGAGAAGGGGCAGATGCTCGGTTTTGCGGAAAAGGTCTTGGCTTCACTCAACGAGAGCATCAAGTAAGACCCGCAGGCCTGGATGTTCGCTCGGTAAGACTCGAGAAAGTTCACCCACAATAAACTCGACCGGAATGGCGAGATTGTATCCATCTTCAGTGATCCCATACTGTCCCTGGGCGTAGATCAAACCGATCACTTCGCCTGCCTCATTCACCAGCGGTCCGCCGGAGTTCCCACCGTGAACCGGAGCGTAGAACATGAATTTCCCTTCGCGGTGGCGACGGATGCCACGGCCCCGTGCAAAGTGAATGCCTTCGCCCATCGGGTTGCCAATAGAGGCGTAGAGCGCTTCACGGTCCGGCTCATGGGTCGAATGCAGTGTCACTGCGGGGAGAGTATGAGGTTCGCGTTTATTCTTTTTCCAGGCCTTGAGTTTGATCAAACAAAAGTCGGCCGTGCGATCGCAGTAAACGACTTGCTCACAACGGAAGCGATCTTTGCCGTCGCCGGTTCTGGCGACAAAGCTTTTGCATTCTGTGGTGTTCTTGCGAGACGTCGAAAGGACGTGCTGGTTAGTGAGAATGTAACCAAGACCGATGTGAAAGGCAGTGCCAAAGGAGTTGCCGTCATCGCCGGGAGTGGCCTGTAAGACAGAATCACTGATGGTGCGAACTTCTTGATAGAAAGGAAGAGAGATGTTGAGGCTTCCTGCGTTCGTTTCAAATTCCCACTGATCCTTAGGTTCGCGACCAGAACCTGATTTCACTAAACGCGACGTAGAGACGCGAGCGATGTTTTGCTCCGCTTTAATTTTCACGCCCGAGTAGACGCGAAAAAAGGGTGTTTCCAGTCGTGAGGGGATGACCGAAGCCACAACAGGAAGAGAAGCGAGAGCAAGGATAAGGCCTAGCGTTTTCATGAGTCTATTGTGCACGCTCTTGAGCTTTGTTGTTGAGAGCGTGTATTTTTGACAAAGCCCCTCTGAGGCCTTAAGTTTTACCTATGAAAACCCTATTATTCCTAGTGTTTATGCTCTCGTTAACCCCTGTTTTCGCAGCCGGTGAGCTGGGTGTTGGTTTCATGGTGGGGCAGCCTGTAGGTGTAACGGCCAAAAAATGGGTGAGTTCGACTCAGGCGATTGATGCCGGCGCTGGCTGGTCGATTGGGCGTAACCCGCATTTTAATCTTCACAGCGACTATCTCTGGCACAAGACGGATGCTCTTTATTTTCAAGACGACACACCTCTTGATTTCTACTTTGGTGCAGGCGCGCGTTTGAGTTTTGATGATGAAATCGAGCTGGGAGCACGGCTTCCTATTGGTCTGGCGCACTTCTTCAATGATCGTGGCGCCGAAGCTTTTTTCGAGATCGCTCCTGTGATGAATCTCATTCCGGAGACGAATCTCGAGGGGGATGTGATGCTGGGCTTACGGATCTACTTTTAGTTTTCATCTATCATCTCTTCAGTATTATCGATTATCTTAAAATCTCAGATTGGCATACCTTAGGGTCAAGAACCTGAGGAGGTCTTATGAAATCGAAATTAACCGTTCTAATGTTCATGGTATTGATGGTCTCGGCTGTTCAGGCGCAGGAATTGACGCGAAATGCATCTCCAGTAAATACTCAAAATATGGAGTATCCGGAGCCTCGTGGCCTTCGCTAAACTAGGGGGCTATGGAACTTAAGGGAAAAAAAGTCTTAGTGGTCGATGACGAGATTGATCTTTGTGAGATTATTGGCGTTGAGTTACGCGAACTCGGAGCATCACCACTAAGCGCGCAAAATGTAGATCAGGCCATCAAGATCATCGCCGCTGAAAAAATCGACCTCGTCATCTCCGACATTCGGATGCCGGGTGCCTCTGGTATAGAACTCTTGAATGTCATTCGTCGTACCCGTGTTGATCTTCCGGTTGTTCTCATCACGGGCTTTGCTGATATAAGCGTCGCCGAAGCGCTTGCTTGTGGTGCCGAGGCTATGGTCAGCAAGCCCTTTGATCTGGATGCTTTGTTCGAACTCTGCGAGCGCCTCGTGAAGCCGCTTACGCAACGTTGGACACGGGATTTCCAACTCACCTCTACGAAAGTCATCGACGAAGAAAAGCTCAGCTACGGTCGCGGTGGGTTTTTCGTGAAGAATAATGAAGGGCCGCTGCCGAAAACTGGTGCGCTCTTCCAAGTCACAGTTGATCGCGGCTCGAGACCCGATAAGACTTTCGAAGTGGTTTGTCGCTGGGCACGGCCCGAGCGCAAAGATTTACCGGAAGGCTGGGGCGCTGAGATTCAGGCGTGGGATGCTGATACTGCCAAGCAGGGGTGGGAGCATGAAGAGAAAGTTCCCTTCATACCCCTGAAATAATTTTCTTTTAAAATTTTATATCGTCGCGAATGAAGTGACAGGTATAGCCACCCGGATTCTTCTTCAAGTAATCCTGGTGATACTCTTCCGCATCATACCAATCACTGGCCGCCACCACTTCTGTCACGATCGGCTTCTTCCATGCACCACTTTTTTCCACGCGAGCGATGACTCTTTCGGCAGCATCACGCTGCTCGGGTGAATGATAAAAAATGGCTGAGCGGTACTGCGAACCGATGTCATTGCCCTGCTGGTTTTTGGTGGTCGGATTGTGCATCCGAAAGAACCACTCCAGGAGAGTTTCGTATTTCACCTTGCTCGGATCGAACTCGATCTTCACGGATTCCGCGTGGCCGGTTTGGCCGGTCTTCACTTGGATATAGCCCGCGTTCTTGAGTGTGCCACCGGTGTATCCCACTTGCGTCGAGAGCACGCCTGGAATAGCACGGATGAGTTCTTCCACACCCCAAAAGCAGCCTCCGGCGAGCGTTGCGGTTTCTGTCTTCACTTTGGCCTCCACGTTAAACACCATTAGAATCATGAGTAAAAATAAGCGCATAGGTCACCCCTTTACGGTAAACGCAGCATAGCCCGCTTTTGTGACATCGAGAACCTCTATCGCGCCATCAAGATTATCGATTTTATTTCAACGCCAAAAAGAGCGATCCTGCTTTCAGAGAGTACAACACAAAACTAAGGAGTCTCTATGCTATCGATCGGTCAACAATTCCCGCACTTCAATCTCAAGGCCGTCAGCGGTCTCGATGCCTCAACGGCTTTCTCTGACGTTCATAATAAAACCTACGAAGGTAAATGGTTGGTGGTTTTCTTTTACCCAAAAGATTTCACCTTCGTCTGTCCAACCGAAATCAAAGGTTTCGGCGATCTGAACAAAGACTTTAAAGATCGCGACACACAAGTCTTGGCGGTTTCAACCGACAGCGAGTTCGTGCACTTGGCATGGAAGCAATCCCACAAGGACTTGAAGGATCTGCCGTTCCCGATGGTGTCGGATATCAATCGTTCTTTGACCCAGGCACTCGGCATCGCTGACGCCACTGAAGGCGTCGCTCAACGTGCCACCTTCATCGTCGATCCAGGCAACGTCATCCGCTTCGCCATGGTCACCGACATGAACGTGGGACGCAACCCGGCGGAAGTTTTGCGCGTGTTGGATGCTTTGCAAACAGATGAGCTTTGCCCATGTAACTGGAAAAAAGGCGAGGACACACTATGAATATCGACGGACTTAAAGACCTGATCAAAGACTACGCAAAAGATGTACGTGTGAATGTGGGCAACGTGCTCGCGGAAGAAATTCCTGGCTCAAGCGCTGAAAAGCGCTTGGGTGTATTTCTCGCCACGGCCTATGCCACCAAGAATGCGGACCTGATCAAGGCGGCGGAAGAAATCGCTGCGCCTATTGGCGATGCTTACGCATCAGCAGCCAAGACGGCCGCAACCTTGATGGCGATGAACAACGTCTACTATCGCTTCCTTCATTTGAACGAAGATCCGGCGATGGAGAAGATGCCCGCGAAGCTACGTATGCAGGGCCTGGCGGCCCCGGGCATTCCGAAGGACGACTTCGAGTTGATGTCGCTGGCAGTATCCGCCTTTAATGGTTGTGGCATGTGCATGAAGAGTCACCGCTTAGTGTTAGAGAAGCACGGGGTGGATTCTTTAGTGATTCAGCAAGCGGTCCGGATTGCGGCCGTAACGGCTTCAGTCGCGCAGGCTCTCGAGATCAACTGACTAACTCGTTCAGGAAGCGCCGAGGCGAGTTATCCCTCGGCGCTTTGTTAGAATGAGTCCATGAGTTTATTAGAAAAACGCTTCGCCTTTGAAAAGATTGTCACCTATGCCGAGGGGCAATGGGTTTTCGAGGAAGGAGATCACAACCGTGATCTTTTCATCATCCAAGATGGTTCCATCGATATTGTAAAAAAAACTCCGCAAGGAGAGATGCTGCTCGCCACTTTTGAGAAGGGTGACTTCTTTGGTGACATGGCCCTCTTGCAAGGTGGCCCGCGGTTCGCCGGTGCACGTGCCAAAGGTGTCACTCGTCTTTTGGTCTTACAACCTGGTGGGTTCCTTTTAAAAATTCGCCGTGATCCCACTTTTGCGTTTGAAATGCTCCAGCAGCTCAGTCAGCGTATTAAAGTTTCCAACGAACGCATGCTGACCCTTATTCAGAAGGGCAACATTCCCCATGAGATGGCGCAAGAAGTTCTCAGCTCCATGATGGGCCGTTAATGATCACCACCATCCGCTCACCCAAAATGGTGATCATCTCTGATCTTCATATGGGAAATCCTTTTTCGAAAACCACGCGGCAAACGCTGCGGTTCTTGAAATGGGCAGCGGGTGAGGGCTTTGACATTTGCATCAACGGCGATGGCTTGGAGATGGCGCAAGGGTCGATTCGCAAAATGGCCGAAGAGATGCCGGATGTCATTCGCACCATCAAGGACATCACCCGCCAAGGAAAGCAGATCTACTACATCGTGGGCAACCACGACATGGCGCTGGAGCATTTTCTAGAAGACTGGGGCCCGCTGAAAGTATCGCCGTTTCTCAACATCCATTCTGGTGATTTGCGTGTGCGCGTGGAGCATGGCCATCTCTATGATCCGTTCTTTGTCTCCTGGCCTAACCTCTATGAGTTTCTCACGCACGCCGCGGGCTGGTTGCTGAAGGTTCATCCAGAGCTATACCGATTATGGATTGGTCTGGAGAAGATGCGCGCGCGCTGGCGGGCTCGACGCTCGGGCATCATCGGCGAGCCGCCGCAGTTTCGAGAAGCGGCCTACGAACTCTCGCGCCGGGGCTTTGATGTGGTGGTGTTTGGCCACACCCATCACCCGGGTGAAGTGGAGCTAGAAAATGGAAAACGGTATTTAAATCCGGGCTCCTGGTTGCTAAGCTGTCATTACGTAGAAATTCAAAACGGTGAAGTGATCCTTAAAACCTGGGAGTGTTAGATGTGTCCTTGGACTGATTGGCAACCGGCCACCATGAAATTTTGTGAAGAGCTTTTGTGCGGCAGCATCCGCCAGCCGGCCAACGCCTTCTCTAACATCGGTTTTGTGATCTGTGGTTTGCTCATCCTTCGGCGCGAGGGCCTCAAGTCGTGGACGCCGTATCACACCATGGGTCTCGCGGCGGTTTTCATCGGCATCACATCGGGAATCTACCACGCGTCCATGGTCTTCTTCTGGCAGTTCTTCGATCTCTCCAGCATGTTTATGCTGATCTTGTTGCCCTTCTCTTTCAATCTCGTGCGGATTGGCTGGATCAAGGCGTCGCAGTTTTCTTTGGCCTACATTTTGACTTTGGCTTTCTCCATGCTGTTGCTTTACATCATCCAAGGCAAAGTCGGTGAGTATATCTTTGGCGTTCAGGTCTTCATCGTGGCAGGACTTGAGTTCATGCTTTACCGCAAAGGCCATCGTCCGTCGTATCCTGGCATGTTCAAAGCCTTGGGCACTCTCGCCTTGGCCTTTCTGATTTGGAATGGGGACATCCATGGTTGGTGGTGTGATCCAAGCAATCACTACATCCAAGGACATGCCGTTTGGCATCTGTTGTGTGCGCTTTCCATTTGGTTTGTGTACGGCTTCTATAAGCAGTTCACGCAGGTGGAGAAGCGGTAGTTTCCACTGGTGGAAACGAGCGTACTTTTGAAAGATTCTCTGTGTTTGCAGAACCCAACCAAATGCGCACTTTTATGCAATTCACTTCCGCGGGCGGAAGTGAATTGCAAGAAAACTAAAGATTCACCGTTGCTGGGTTCTAATCAAATCTCAAAATCATTCAAATAAGCAATCGTATCCACCAAAAGTGTTGGAGGGCATTTTTCAATCAACTCTTAAGATAGTATTGAGATTGTGTATGCGGCGAACTTGCCACTTATTTAAATGTCTGTTGGAGAAACAGCACTAAATATGAGGGGGAATTATCACATGGAGAGTGTCAAATTCATTCGCGGCAAGGAAATGGCGGACCAAATCTGGAGACAAAGGAGTTTTTATCGATTCGAAAATTTCAACGTGAGCGATCTTTGTAAAGTCTACCTTTCACTCTATCCGAAATCGATTATAACCAGCCGAAGGAATCACTACGACTCCTTCATTCGCCAGTTTCGAAACGAAAGGATCAAGGATCTCAATTCGTCATCGATTGGGCAGTGGTTCAATGAGATCAGATTGAGAGGGAATCTTACGGAGCGGACGCTGGCACAAGTGAGAAGCCAGTTGAGTCCGTTTTTTAAGTGGCTGGTTACGGAAGAGATTCTCAAGGGAAATCCACTCTTGAATATCAAATTCAAAAGAAATATTCCCCCGAAACGGCAGAGATGTATTTTATCAGAATCCCAAATCAAAAGCATATTAGACACGGCCTATGAGTTTGATAAGGATACGTTCTATCCTTTCTTGTATGCAGTCATTCAGACGGGAGCACGACGGTCCGAGATCATCAAGCTCAAGTGGGAGCATGTGGATTTGCCGCATGGACTTATGGTGTTTAAGGACACAAAAAATGGGACTGATAGAAAGATAAGAATGCCAAAGAAGTTGCAGGTATTGATTGAAAACAAACCAAAGACTTCTAAGTATGTGTTCCCTAATTCAAAAAATCAATTGCTGGGAAGATCTGAAATCCAAAGGACTGTGATTCGTTTCAAAGCGCGGTATCCAAACGGACCAGACTGGCGCCTGCATGATTTTCGCCATTCTTTTGCGAACAATTTTTTAAAGAAGGGTGGCGAGATGTATGAACTGCAGGCGATGTTGGGGCATAAATCAATCCAGATGACCGTTGACCTGTATGGGAATCTGAAGTCTCAAGACATCAGAAGTAATACACCTTACGACTTTTAGTAGATCAATCTTTGTGCCTGGCTACATATAGTAGCCAGGAACAAAGTTCGATTCATAATATCTTGCTCTCATCTTAGCTCCAACACACTTTTGCGAAGCAGTGCTTACTGATACGTCTGTTGGACCTTCTTCTTGCCTTTTTTTAGGTGTCACCCAACTAGTTGAGTTTGGGCTTTATTGGGATTCCAAGTGGAGAGCTGCAATCAACCCCCAGCTGGATGTTTGCTTGAGGGCAATTACGTCTTTTATTAAATGCTCGCACTAAGAAACTTAGTACAAGACTCAATAGAACAAATAATATTATTCCGAATGAAATTTTCAATAAGCTATTTTTGGCAGATGGAGTTCTCAAAGTCTTTGTTCTCCTCTAGTTTTTCTTTAAGTTTCCATGGCGGAGCAGATGGGTTGATGTTGTTTGGAGACGGGATAGATGCTGGTGGAAACTGCTCTGGCGCGATCTTTTCAGGGTAAAACATTGAACCAAGAACAACACCAACTAGTATTAAGAAAGGATTCTCACCAGAGGGGTCAGTATACTTTGTTGGGTTATTGCTTACGTATCGGTACAAATTATAGTGCGCACCACTAAACCCAATCGGATCTTCTGACATGAACCGTCCCGTGCTCGGGTCATAATATCTTGCTCAAAGCCTATATCCAACAGACATTTGCGAAGAAGTACTTACTGAAAAGTCTGTTGGATCTTCTTTTTAAGGTTTTTGATAAAGTCTAAGTAAGTCTATCGCTGCCAGTATAAGGAATGCCAAAGTGAGTGCACTTAAAATGGAGCCTCCAAAATCTCGCCTAAACATGCAGTAGGACAGACTTGCAATCGAAAATGTGATCGCATTCCACGTCATGTTGCCAAGATCGATACTCGCATCCCCATAGAGCGTTGCTCCACAGGCGGGGCACTTAGTTTTTGTAAAGAACGCTAGGGCGCATCGCGCCCTAGGAACTACAGCTTGGCAACATGGACACATCCTCCGCATCTCAATTACAGACTTTAATGGCGATTGACTCACAAATTTCCTTTGAGTGTTGTCCATTTGAGCATTCCTGTAGTTGTCTTGATTTGTTTGCTTCGCATTGCTGTTTTGCAGCTTCTAAAGCTTGATCTTTTGGAGGCTCTTCAACTTTTGAGCATTGTTTTGCCAAACCTACTCCAGCTGCGATTCCAATTGCAACTCGTCCAACAATCGTAACTGCCTGACCTATAAATAGGCCTGATGGGTCAGTGTCTACTATTGGTCTATTTCCCACATACCGATAGAGATTATAGTCTCCACCCGCAAACCCAATCGGATCTTCTGACATGAACCGTCCCGTGCTCGGGTCATAATATCTTGCTCGCGGCCTATGTCCAACACACTTTTGCGAAGCAGTGCTTACTTTTAAGTCTGTTGGCCTTGCTAATTTTTTGAGGAACTTACTGTGTGCTTTGGTTTTGTCTTTCTTTGATGTCCTGGACTTTGTTTTTTAAAGACGATGTATAGTCAATAGTATGAATGTCTTTTATTTCCTCCCTTGCGATCTTTAGGGATATTTCTAATTTTGAATCGATCTTTTTTAAAGAATTGGGCTGGTTTTTTTCAATAAGCGAGATGGCATTTTCCGTACCCTCTGACCATCGCCCATATACTGTTGTTTTCGACATACAAAAATAAATAATCAAGAGTATTAAGAAGTTTGCCGCGTATCCTAATCCACAGATAACCAATGCAAAGTCGGGATTCGACGGGTGCCCAGATGCAATTTTTTTCTTTGTAAATCTTAATACTAGTGAATTGATTGTTGCAGTTGAAGCCAAGACCAGCAAGATCGAGGCTCCAATATGTGAGTATGCATAGAAGGAATTAATTCCACTTATGGATTCATATCCAGTTATGAGAATAAAAATTCCTATTAATGGGAGTGAGTTCAAAATAATAGAAATAATTTTGTTAATCACGGCTTAACCTCGCAGCTGTTTTTCGGCTCTTCTTTTGTTGGATCGGCTTTATCGATTTGTTCTTCAGAGTCTTCGATTATGCGGTCCCACCAGTCCTCAAGGCGCTCAAGGTTTTTATCTAAATTATCTTTTCCATTTTTGATAGTTTCAGAAATAGCTTTTCTGGCGTTTTCCAAAGCTTCTGAGAGGTCATCTAAGTCATAAAGGCCAAATGGGTCATTATACCTAAGTGGATTATTCCGCACATACCGATAGAGATTATAATCCCCACCCGCAAATCCAATTGGATCCTCGCTTAAGAATCTCCCTGTGCTCGGGTCATAATATCTTGCTCTTAGTCCGGAACCAACACAATTGTTAGTAAGGAGTGCTTGCTGATAAGCCTTTTGGACTTTCTATTCTTATCTTTTTAGTAACTGGCGACAATACTTAATGTGCTTCCAAGCACGAGCTATACCAACGAGAAAAATGGTCATTACTAAGATAAATTTCCAAGCGGGGATGCTCTCCCCACTGAAGAAGTATCCCCATACAAAATAAATGACTAAGGGTGCTCCAGCTACAAGCCCAAAGACGCTACCAATAAGAAAAATTAAGTCGATTTCACTTAATTTCATTAATTACACCCGTCAGCCGGTTTTTGAGGAGTAAGCGGCTTTATAGGTTTTGGGGCAAGATCCCTGTCCGTATCCGTTATCAAGTTGACTGCGACTCCCGTTACAAGACCTGCAATTGCACCAACAGCAGTACCTATCAACGATGATCCACTCGCAACGATGGCAGCCCCAGCGCCGACGACTGTAGTTGCACCAGCAGCAGCTCCTCCAATCGCAGCAGAAAAGACTGAATCAAACGTAGCGTTGTCATTTGCAATGAGTTCACCAATCGCTCCGGCAGTCGCACCGACAAGAGCTCCAACTACAATGGCTCCACCAAAAGTAAGTTCTTTTCCTGATGGGTCCGTATACTTTGTGGGGTTATTACTAACGTATCTGTAGAGATTATAATCCCCACCCGCAAACCCAATCGGATCTTCTGACATGAATCTTCCTACGCTCGGGTCATAATATCTTGCTCTGTAATTCTTGATTAAGCGAAGCATCTCCAGTTTAGCTAAGAGACTTGTAATGAATCAATAGAGTCAGCTCCCATAACGTCCAAATATAAACTGCTAAGCTAATTACCTTTTTCGTCCAACCGTTCTCAAAAGATGGCTTTGTCTTTCGAATAAAAAATAAGCACAAAAGAGCAATGCCAACTGCTAAGCCTACAGTGATGATCTGATGGATTCCATCTCGATAAAATAAGTAAATCCCAACAATAATTTGGACAACACAAAAAGAGATAAGCCAGTTTTCAAAAGTTTTTGTAGATACGTTTATATCAGCTAGCATGGTTGAATCCTAAGGGTTGCATATTGGGGAACTCCCATTGCCCGGCTGTGAGCAGAAATTCTTTATACTCTCTTCTGATTTTTTCTTTGCATCCTCATCACGCTCGTTCTGATCTTCTTCCTTTCTCTGAGCTTCTATCTCAGGAGCTTTCTTTTGATTGCAGTCTCTAACAATGAGTCCTAGGCCTACAATAACTCCAGCCATAACGGCTTTTCCAATATTGCGCCCAGAGGGGTCGGTGTGTAGGGTTGGATTATTCTCTGTATACCGATAGAGATTATAATCCCCACCCGCAAATCCAATCGGATCTTCTGACATGAACCGTCCCGTGCTCGGGTCATAATATCTTGCTCGATAGTAGTATATCCCAAGTTCTGGTTCTAGTTCACGTCCCGTGTAGTGAAAAGGGTTACGAATTTTCGCATTTCTCTGACCCCGTTTAATCACCTGGGTTTCACCATAGGCGGAGTATTCAATATCTTGCAAAACCTCAGCTCTGTTGTTTGTAATCATGCGCACAGAATTCTGGCGGTCCAGCACGAAAGTTAAAGCCTCTAAGTCACCGTCATTGTCGGTATCGGTGACCATGCCGGTAGGTTGGTCGATGCCTTCATCAAACAAGAACCCCGCCACGAACTGATTAGATCCATCAAGTATGGCGATGATGTGATCGCCGTCGTAGAGAAATTTCTGTGTATATGAGAGTGCGGAGTTCTGATGATTCGTGACCGCACGTTCAATACGTCTGCCAGAAGGATCATATTTAAATGCCACCGACCACGAAGGTGTCGAAGCGTTCTTATAAGTGTGCCCCGAGATCATTTGGTTTTCTGGGTTATACACGAAGGTTGTGTAGCTCGTATCTGCCTTTGAAGATTTCCGAATCTGATTCCCGTTGGCGTCGTAGAGGTAGGTCGCGCCACTGTCTTCCGTGAGTTGATTCAGTTCGTTGAACTCAGCACCATTGGCGAGATTGTTTCCGACGGCATCGTAGCTGTAGTTGATGTTTTTTATCGACTGCTCCGCAACCAAGCGGCTGTTTTCATCGTAGATGAAGTGGTTCGTTCGAGTGACAGCTCCTCGAGTGATCGGCATCTCAGTCAGATTGCCGTTCGCGCTCCAGCGGTAGTCCATGTAGAAGGCAGGACTAGTAGTGGATTGCACGGCCATCTGAGAAATTCGCGTGTACTGCATGGTCGTCACTTGCCCGTTGGGGTGGGTGAGCTGGAAGGGGCGGTTAAGGTTGTCGAGTGTTTTAGAGAACCCGATTTGCTTACCGAAGAAGAAGCCCTTCACGGCGATCAAGCGATGGTTGCGATCGTAGAATTTCTCGAGGCTGATGGCCTCGCGGCCATCGAGAGAGACCTGGGTGCGGCTATTGTCGCCCACGGCATCGTAGCTCCAGCGAACCTCGCCATTGACGTGGTTGGAGGCTTCGGCTTCGAGGCGTCCGAACTGGTCATAGCTTCTTTGCACGACCGAATCGTTGTCACTCATTTCTACCAGCAATCCGTCTCGATCGTAGGTGTAAACGACGCCGTCACCCGGCATGGTTTTCGTGAGCGGTTGTGAGTTGCCATCGTAGGTATAGCTGATGGCTTGGTTCGCTTTTGTGGTCTTCGAAAGAATGTTCCCATCCGGATCATGGGTGAAGTTCACCTCTTGATTGAGCGGGTTGATGATCTTCGAAACTTCGTCTTGCTCGTTGTAGACAAACGTCGTGCTCTGCCCGAGAGCATCCGTGAGGATTTCGAGTTTGCCGTTCGGGAGATACTGCATGGTCGTCTGTCCACCTTTGGGATCGGTGATCAGGGTCGGCCGGTTCATGGCATCGTATTCGTAGGACGTCGTGTGGCCAAGCGGATCGGAGGAAGTGAGCATGTTCCCCGCATCGTCGCGGGTCATGGTCGTGACGTAGTCCGCTTGGTTCTTTTCGGCGATCACGTTCCCAAGAGGATCGCGGGTGTAGGTGATGGTTCTTCCATTCGCGTCGGTGATGGTGTTCAGCGTTTGATCTGGATTATAGATGTAACTGGTGTTGAGACCGCGGCCGTCGGAGGTGTTATTCAGCAAGCCTTGGGCGTTGTAGTAGAAAAACGTCGACTGAAACTTTTCATCTCTCACCTGAGAAATCTTCTGTGTCGTAGGGTCGTACTCGTAGTAGCGATTTCCCAACGCATCGAGAGATGTTGTCACCCGCCCGAGCAGGTCGTAGGTTTTGTAATCTTTGCGGCCCTCGGCAGAGGTCGTCTGGATCGGCTGGCCCTTGAGGTCACGCTCAACGTAGTTGCGATCACCATTCCCATCGACGATGCCAGTGAAGAGACCGTATGTGTCGAGCTTGTAGCTTCGCGTCCGATCGCCGGGGCTTTCAAAAGTTGTCTGAGATGCGTCCGGAGATACACGCGGATAAGGTTGCCCTGGCAATGGGACGGTCAGCGCATTATCAATCACGCCATTGCGGACGAGCTTTATGCGGTTCCCCGGGTAGGTGATCTGCGACACACGTCCGAGACGGTAGGCGTACTGTGTGACGAGGTCTCGCTCATCAGAGTGGCTCGTCATGAGGTGGTCTGAATCGTAGGTGAACTTTTGCAGTTCGCCTTCCGGGTTCTTCAATTGAACGACGTTGGAATTGGTGTCGTAAGTAAACTCAGTGGTTCGGCCTGAGGGGTCGGTTACTTTTTGGAGGAGTCCAAAACCGTAGTAGGTTAAGTCGTAGTCTCCTCCACCCGGAACGGTGACCTTCGTGAGCCTTTGGTTTTCACCGTACTCGTAGACGAAGCTGCTGTTGTCGACGAAGAGACGCTGGATGATGTTTCCATCAGCGTTATACGAGATGACCGTTTTATCGACGAGGGTTCTGGTGTAGGTGCCGTCAGCGTGGAGCACGAGTGTGCTGAAGTCGTCGTTGGGCGGAAGGTAGTAGACGTCTTCGGTGTTCATCCCATCGTTTGCGATTTTGTTCAGGCGCAAACCTTGCTCAGTCGCATACACGAAACCCACTTCGGGTGAGTAGGCGATCGAAGTAACTTGAGGGAAGTTGGCCTTATCCTTACTTGTTCCGGTGAAGCGCTTAAGGTTCCCTGAGGAAATATCCATCAAGGTCGTGAGCTCCGTGCCTGTGCCTTCCCAGTGGCGGATCTCACCTTTTTCGTTGAGTAGGTAGTAGCGCTTGAGGACAGGGTCGTAAGTCATCTCAGTGATGCCTTTGAGCCCATCCAACATCACGCGGCTTGTCCCGGCGCTCATGTAGAATTTGATGAGCTGACCTCTCTCCTGGTCGAGTACGAGCAGGTTGTAGTTCTCATCGAAGTGAATCTGCGTCGGTTTCTTGAGGGCGAGCTTGAACGGCGCATCGTCTTCTGAAATGAGTGGAAGGATCGAACCATCGTGCGGTGATATCGTTTTGATTTCGTTACCGTCCACGAAATGAACGGCAAGGACGTTGTCTTCAGTCACAAACGTAGGATGGTTCACCGGCGTTTTGTCTGTTCCTGCCACGACACGGATCGTCCGTTCATTGGTCAGGTAAAGAATCCGATTGTTCCCCGAGTCGGCGACGTAGTAGCCACCCTTGCGTGAGGGGAATACTGAAGTCGGGCAACTTAGACCGAGGTCTTTGTGAGTCGAATTTGAGAGAAGGGTCGTGTAGCGGCCTTCTTGATCGATGCGATACACCTCGTTGGCCTGGCAATTTGTTCCGTAGAAAAACCCTTTGTGGTAAGAAATGTTCTGCGCTTCTTCTCCGACACGCTTTTGAACCAGCCGCTTTTGTGCGGGAACGGTCGCGGGCACATAGTAGGTCGCGTAGCCAGTTCCGTCGTCGAGAGTGACGATGTTGTTCCACGAATTGCGACGAAGTCTCTCTTGGCCGTTGAGTGTCCAGCCGGCACCGAAGTTTGTTCCATAGATATTGTTCAGATGCGCTATGCGATCAGAGGTTCCCTCGGTGAGATAGGCAGGTTCTCTTGTAATTATGCGAGTTTCGAACATCGGTCCAGCAGCCCCGCCGAAGTATTCAGTTCTCGCGTAATAGCGCATGTAGCCTGACATGATTTCAACATAGTAATCAAACGTACCCGTACCCCAGAAGTATCCCTCGGGAGATTTGAGTTCAAATTTTTCAGCGTACACAGAAGGCTGTGTCACGGTTGAGGTTTCATATTTACGTGTTTTCTTGAAACCCGCAAAGTAAGTGTTGGTGATAACTTCGATCGGGTCATTCACATCCTGCAGACCACGTGTCCGGGCGCTGATGATCGCCTGCGGGAACACGCTCATGCTCGAGTAGGTAAAAGTCGGCGCGACGTTGCGGCCTCGACGCATCAGCGCCGGCAGTGGATAATCAATGCTCAGATCATTGGTCGTCGCCCCAATCCGTGAACCGCTCTCACAGGGGCAGTTCTTGTTCGGTGGGTTCCCACCTTCGTTTGTTTTCTTAGGATTGGGAGGTTCTTGGTTTTCTCCTACCGGAGGCACCGTATTGAGGTTCACGTCGTAGTCGGAGAAGTGGGTGACGTTGAAGTTGATCTTCGTGCCGTCAGGACTCACCACACCTTTGAAGTTCGAGTCTTCCCACACACCCAAAGCTTCGTTCGTGACACCGACAGGAATTTCGGTACCGACGGGGAATCCGAGGATGTTATCAATGGTCATCGTCGCAGGAGAGGAGAACTGTGTCCCAGATGGCTGATTGTTTTGGGCGTAGGTAAATTGAGAGCCTCCAGGAAGTGGGACTTGCAAAGTCTTTCCGGTTACCGCTTCAGTAAAAGAAAGGGCTCGAGTCATATCAAGTGAGCCTGGTGGAACGACGATTTGAATCGAGCCACTGGTGTTCGTGGCGGTACCGCCGCTTGAAGCGGAAATTGTGGTCTGTTTCGTATCCGCAATGGCGACAATCACGTCGGGGAGGACATCGTCTACACCTGTGAGGAGCGTCTTGTATTTATAGGTCGAAACGAAGCCGGCTTTGGCGATCTGGACTTGGTAATCTCCGCCAATGGTGAAAGGGATGGAGAAGTAGCCACCACTGTTGGTGAGTCCGGAAAGTTGTGAGCCGACAGGCCCGACGACGGAGAGGACCTGGGCTCCAGCGACAGGCGCACCAGCGACGTCGAGAACCCGACCATTGAAATAGTGGGTTGTCACGATGGGCGAGGAGAAGCTGAAGTTGAGAATGCGCGTCGTTTTATTGTCGTAGAAGTCTTGGATCTCGACTTTGAGCTGATGATTCCCAGGAACGAGCGGCCAGGCGGTTGTGAACTGAAGTGTGCTTGTGGCAGCGCTGAGTACGGCTCGGTTCGTTACGATGATGCCATCGAGAGTGATTTTTGTTTTTGCGTGGTTGATCTGTGAAGTCGTGTCAGTGTGGAACATCGTTACGGTCGGAGTACTCACGCCATACACAAAGTTGTCGGGAGCATCAAAGGTCAGCGTCGGGCCTTGCTCGTCTTTTGTGAAGTTCACGACAAAGTGGGCGTTTTCTTTTTTGCCATTATTGTCCGTGACGGTGAGCTTGAGCGTTTCTTTTTTACCCGAGGTGTAGGTGTGAGATGCTGAAACGCCTGTGGCTTCAGATCCGTCACCGAAGTCCCACTCGTAAGATACGATTGTTCCATCGGGATCGTAGGAGCCAGCTCCATTGACCTGAACAGCCAGAGGGAGATAGCCGGTTTGAGGCGTCACTGAAATGACTGCAACGGGTTTGCGGTTGGCCGCCAGTGAGAGTGTCGAGATCAAACTTAGGGTAATGAGTAGGATAGTGTGTTTCATATGTTTCACTTACTTCTTCGTCACGTCAGACAGTGTAGGTTTAAGAGTAGAAATGTTCGTGCCGTTGCCGAACTGGGAATTGATGTTTGTGCCCCAGCAGGCGAGTTTGTTTTGTTGAGTGAGGGCACAGGTGTGCTCCGCACCGGAAGCGATCTCATTCACCTGGCCGAGAACCTTCGTGGGATTTGCTGAGCCGATGGTCGTGCCGATTCCAAGTTGTCCGTACTGATTACCACCCCAGCAATAAACGTCGTGCTGAACATCGAGCACGCAGACATGGTTTTCTCCGGCGGCAATCTTGGTTACCGGGTGAGCGAGGTCAACGGCATTGAAGCTCGCATTACTGAAGCGATCTCCCGTTCCCAGCTGGCCCTCAGCGTTTGAACCGAAGCAAATCACTTTGCCGTTCAATTTCAACACGCACGTGAAGTTACTTCCAAGGGATACTTCGGCGTTATCAATGCCAAGCTTATCGATGGCGAAGAAAACTCGGTCTCTCGTGTCCGGAAAGTTGCTCGGGCGCGCGCCGATCTGGCCATTGCTATTAGAGCCCCAGCAAATCACCTGGCCATTGTCGTCAATGCCACAAGCGTGTTGGCCACGCTCCGCTACGTCGATGCTCACAAGTTCAATGAGGTTCGATACTCTGTTTGGAACGTGCGTTGCAAGTGTTCCTCCGCCGATTTGCCCGACAGAATTATTCCCCCAGCAGTATGCACTTTTATCTTCACCGATCGCACAGCTGAAATCGAGGCCTGCTGCTACTTGCTTCATGTTGCTAAGAGTTCCGACTCTTAACAATGGGTCTACGATAAAGGGTGGGGCTTGACCTGCTTGCCCAAAGTTGTTGAAGCCGGCGCAGAAGACTTCTTTACCTGCGGTGAGGTGGCAGATCGTACCGTAGCCTACAGAGGACTGGAGGGTGTTTTCAAAACCTGTCACTCGAACAGGGTAGTGCTCGGCGAAATTCCCACTTCTCGTACCGATCTGCGCGTTCTCGTTGTTGCCCCAGCAGTACGTTTCGGCGAGGACCTTCATGCAACTATTGGCCTGTCCGGTGACGAGCTGAGAAAGGAGCGGGACGGTCTGCTGAGTCGCCACGACTTGCGTGGGTGTGACGGTATAAACAGTGCCGTTATTTCCGGCCTGCCCTGCGGAGTTCGCACCCCAGCAGTAGATGCTCTTATCGAGATTGAGTGAGCACACGGTGTTGCCACCGGCGCTCAGCATGCTTGCCTGGAGTCCCGCCTGGGATTGGACGAGCTCGTTTCGTGTGATCACTCCGTTCCCCATTTCTCCATGCGTGTTTTGTCCCCAGCAGACTGGATTGAGTGAAC
>JAUKPS010119573.1:0-19750 GCA_032273165.1 Chlorellidium tetrabotrys
TTGCGCTTTTTAGCGTGATAAGGAATCAAATTTTATGTGATTACAGGGTCTAAACTTTCCTGGATTTCTAACAATTAGATATGGAGTTGTGTGAGGATTCGATTGTGCGTGCGGTTGTTTTGAAGTTTTTACAGCGTTCCTCAGTAGGCGTGACGAAGTACGGCGTCACGTTGGACCGCACGGATTTGGGAGCAGGGGACTGGATTCAGCACGCCCAAGAGGAGCTGATGGACGGCATTCTGTACTTAGAGAAGCTTAAGCAGACGCTGGCTACACTTGGCGCCGACGACGTCTAGTCTTCCTTTGCGATTTAGCACGTGAAGGACTTGGAACAAGTTCCTCTTCTACTAAATTATACCACGGAGGGTCATTTAATATAAGAACGGGGGCGGGGTCATTACTTTGAAGATGTGCTTTTAGCTTAGCGTTTCTTAGGCTACGTCTCGCCTGTCTTGAAGCTTTATTGGCTTTGATAACATTTTGTTTATTTTTTTCTATTTGTTCGTGCGTATAATGGCTGGTATTCTTTTCGCGGCGTGTAAGCAATTCTATTGCCCATAAATGTTGTCGGTGCCATTTTGCTTTTTCGGCTGCTTGTATGGCGGCTGCCTCTGCTTCTGCCACGGACATCTTTATCCTTATAATGGGATTAGAGAATGAATCCCAGTGTTGGCTGATAAATATCCACCGTACGATTGAGCTCGTACTGCTTATATCCTCGGGCGTTCATAGCGACAAGGATATTGTGCTTTGCAAGGATATAGGTGCTGCGGTGCCCGTGTCCGCAAATCCATACACTGACCGGCGGTCTGAACAGGTCCTCATCATTTGAGGCGTAACAGGACCGCCAATGGTCGTCTTGATACTCGGGCTCTAGGAGTTTATGAGTAGGAAGATAGTGGGTTACAACGACAGCTTTAAAGTTACGCGGGACTGCTCGTATGGCATCGGCAAGTGCTTGTTTATGGCGTTTATGAGCATTTACGTGATCCGATGGATGCGTTCGGCAGAGTATATTATCGCGCTCTATAAACGTCTTCGTAAAATCACTCTTTACAAGGACCTCGTCGTGGATCTCTTTACTGATATTTGAGTATAGAGTGGCACCGATAAAGACCAGCTGTTTATTCGGGACTACATAGGTTTGTCCCGCCTGTAGAAAATGAACATTGTAGTGAAAACGACAGAGATTCCTTATATGCTGTTCTGTTTCCTGACGACTGCGCGGATAGTCTCTATGGCAAAAATACTCGTGATTGCCCGCAATAAGAATAACGTGGGACCAGTTTGTTGAGCACCAGCGGAGAAATTTGCCATAGACGGAGGTCCATACCGAAGCAATATCGCCTGCTAGGATAAGAATTGGTGCAGCAGGGGTAACAAGTGTATTAAATTCTATATTGGGGGCAAGGTGGTCTAAATGAAGATCGGACGCATATTGAACCTTCGTCATTTAGTGAATTATTGTTTTATGTATTTAGACCGCTGAAGATTTTAAACGGCACTTTACTTTATAATGGGACTCTTAACTTGTCACCTGGAAGAATTGGTTTGAAATAAGTATTATAATGTTTTATAACATAATCAACCGACTTAGACTTAGCCTTTGGATATAAATATTGTTCATAGGCATCTTGAGATCGATTGCTTGATAATATTGCGACTACATTATCATCTTGCTCAAATTCATTCATTATAGATTTATATTTTTTTGTAGTCCTATTGGGCAAATTTACATATTTATGGGTTTTATCTTCGTAAATAAGAACTACTTTTTTTCCAGAAGCCAAATCGCCCCAGAAGTATTCAAGTTCTGGATTTTTACCCCAAACTGTATCGGGGTCGTTCCACATTTCTAATACTCTTTTTGATACCTTTCGTGTTCGTGTTGTATCTTTTACCATATCTATAAACTATAGATATTCTAATTTTATGGTCAGTTTAAATCAACTATTGGTTTAAAAGAATCCTCGCTTTACCGGCGCGGCAAGGACCACCTCAGGCACTTCCGTCACCACGGGAGCAACCACAGCAGCCGCAGGGGCAACCGCAGGGGCAACCGCAGGGGCAACCGCAGGGGCAACCGCAGGGGCAGCCGCAGGGTGGTGCGCATTGGTGTGGGCGGGAGCCGCATTTGTAGACACTACGTACTCGTTCCAGTCCAGAGACCAGATGCCGACATAGTTGCGTAGGAAGTTGAGCTGGGAGTAAACAAGCTGTAGGTTCTCGGCAGAAATCGTGACCGTCGCCATTGTATAGAAAGACTAAAGCGGCTTTCTTTTAAATTCTAAACATCCTCTAGAATGAGCAACACCCCTCCGTATCCTAATACTCCCCCTTATCACGGATCTCCTTTGCGTCGTCAGATGACACTACCAAATAATAATAATCTTAGTAGCATTAGTCGCCGTAGCAGTACCAATAACGCAAATAAGGTCCTTAACTTTAATGAGTTCAATAATCTGAACCGTGCCACTCCAGTATCAAACACGTCGTACAGCACGGTTCATACGTTCACAACAAATAATGCGCCGGCGAACAATACAATAAGCAACAACAAGTACAATAAAAATATGGAAAAGGCACTAATGGGATTGAATAAGGTAAAGAAGAATCGTAAGACGCGTAAGACGCGCAAGATCCGCAGAACCCGGCAATAAAATCCGGTGCGTGGATCACAACTCCGCCAAATTAGCGTCGCTGCCGCGTATCTTCTACCATACGCCGACCATCCCCATTACAATCACAACACATCACGGATTCCACAATCATCTCCCAGCCCTTGCCACGGCACCGGTCGCATACCGCCTTTTTCGCCGACTCGTTATTACAGGTGCGACACCACTCTTTCGTGGACGGATAGAGCCACCCCTGCCCTTTACAGTGCTTACAATCCACATACTTTGGCATTTTGTTAGATACTCAGGATAAATTTCAACCAAAAGATTCATTTTTTCGCCGATAAAAATTGAATCCTTTTTTATGCCGTATTAGAAGGCATACAAACCATTATGGGTTTCCAGGTCTTTATTAAAACCTTGACAGGCAAAACTATTACGCTAGATGTTGAGCCGTCCGATACGATTGAGGGCGTGAAGGCGAAGATTCAGGATAAGGAAGGCATTCCGCCCGATCAGCAGCGCCTTATCTTCGCCGGCAAGCAGCTAGAGGACGGTCGCACCCTCAGCGACTACAACATCCAGAAGGAGTCTACGCTTCACCTGGTTCTGCGGCTCCGTGGTGGCTGCTAATTACGGCGTGAACGCCGCGATTTACGTTTTTTACGTAATGTTCTACGTCCTCCACGATTAGCACTATTAGGGTCTCCTCCTGGAGGACCTAGGTATCCGCCCAGTTCCATAACTATTTTCTGGGTGTCGTCGTTACCAGGATACATCATTGCAATCATGACCGCAGCTTGTACTGCATTTACCATCCCATGACCTACTGGATTAGGAACTTCTATCGTCTTGTCCGCACCATGCGCCATAAGTATACGAACAAGTTCTAAGTCTGAGACACTTACTGCCATGTGCAAGGGTGTAACTCCTCCACGTCCACGATAGTTCACAGGGGCTCCTTGCTCCAGCAATACCCGAACGCCTGCATTGTCACCTCCATTGTTGGCTATTTCATCCATGAGCTGCCTACCAAGTGTGTTTACGTTTGCCATGTTTATAATGTAATAACAAAAAATTGGAAGTTTATCCGCGTGCCATCGCTATATGAACAATTCTTCCAGTTCCTCGACAGTCTTCGCATTTGGTAGGTTCAATAATACGAACATAGCCACAGCCTCCACATTCTCCACATACCGATTTTTTACCTTCGCATAGCGGACATGTTTTTTCTACAAGCGGATAGACCGTGCCCTCTCCTTTACATAATTCACACGTTGGCAACTTTGTAGCCGACTGATTACATAGATTAGAGCCGCCATAAGACATTCTAATCTATGAAAGAATAAACTCCACCTGCTGTACCGCTGCGTTAGCGTTGCCGCCGCTTCCTCCGTTTGCGTGCGCCGCCGGGCAAATACGACCTATCCATCTTTACTGTCATATCTTTTGTGACATTGGTGGTCGTCCAACCAGAGCACGAATATTTCCACGTAGGGATAGACTTATCTTTATAGAGTCCGTTAGCCTTTTGGTAATACTGAATTGCCGCATCAGGAATACAAACCTGATTCATGCCAAAGCACGTAGGAACGGGTAGATTACCAGCCCTGCTACCGTACGCGGCGACTTCGGCGGCACCCGTCTTATACATGACAACTTGGGGGATTTCCTTGGGGCACGTCATAGAAGCGGATGTCATCATATTCATTTGACTACAGAGTTGCTCACCAGGTGCCAAAGGTCCCTCAAGCTTACAGTAATTCTTCTTATCCTTATTATCGGACGGAATACAATCCGTGCCGTCGAAGTCAGGATTGTTGAGGCAGCACTTGCCAACGCTGGCGTAGTTGGGCAGGGATACCGGACACTCCCGTTGCTGTGTTGTGTGATTCTTCGCAATTAACGAGGAGCATAGGGGTAATATGCGGTGGCGATTACGCGGGTCTTGCATATTTGGGCGGAACGCACAGAGACCCTGGGCATCGCCGACTTCGCACCGATGCGTATAGCGATTTATTGAGCCGGCACAGCAAAAACTATCTCCGCGGCGGTCGGTAAAGAATTTATAATTAGCGGGGCATTGTGGATTCTCTAATACGGGCGTTGGTGCAAAGCCTTCGATATTTCGTGAAATCATCTGGGCGATCTTGCTAACGAATGACTTATCATCGCGAAGGACGATCATAAGTACTATGCCAATAATGGCAAAAATGAACAGAAAAGGAATCCATTTAGAACTCATTCTTTTCCCACCTTACTGTTTCGTTGGATTTTCATTGAGCGGCAGAAGCAGGAGCACAGAACCACCAACGAGGATTTGTCCATTTGAGTGCCCATTTTTTGATGAAACTCAAAAAATCACCGTGGGGCTGACTATACGACATGAACGCATAATACAATAATGTACATACAATGATGAATATTACGACTGCGGCGATTACCCAACTTAATATCGCTTCTACGTCACCGGGTTGTACGCCGGGGGGCAGTTTATTAGGATTTAAATTGTTTACAGCAAGTTGCATTTGCATCATTTTGGACGGTTTTTTAGGAAGCCCCTCACCATTTATAAACACGTTATTGCCAATAATATCCCGGTCCTCGTCCAATTTATAGCACTTGAGCGGTCGTTGCTCTTCACCGCTACCGAGAGCAGGAGCGTAACCGGCGCCCTCGGCGGCAACAACGGGATCATCACAATGAGGTGCCCCTTTTTGTAGATAATAGTCAATATCATCTGGTGCCGGAGTTGGGCACGCCCATTCTCCGTTTTCTCTACGATAGCTCATATCCCTTACTACGGGCAACGACTTCTATCAATCCTTTGGACATAGCATTTTAGGAATATCAGGAAGGCTTACTTTCGGCATCTTTACAGGCGGCAATTTCAAAGCGGCAGCTTCCTTATGTTCTATAATGCTTACGTAGCCGGTGAATACAAATTTTTGAACAAGAAATGCGGCAATAGCACAAATAAGCAGTCCGCCCATAATTCCAAAGAAGACGCTGATGGCACGTTCAACGTCGCCTGGTTGAAAATAGGTTGTGGCGGATTGATCTATACCGGGATCCAACCGTCCTAAATCCATCTCCTTCAAGGCGTTCTTTGTCCGCTCCAACTCTTTATCAAGTGGGACCCCACCCTTTTTCATATCTATACGGAGTCCTGACGGACCGCGTGCACCAGGGCGAATCGGTTTACATTTCATTGATTTGGTTGGAATGCCCATAAAATCGGTCGCACACTTTGGTGTAGCAAGAGCGTCCCCCGCTTGAATTGTCACGTTTGTAATACGAGTCATCAGTTCCATAATACGTGCCGACGAGGGGTCATCCACCGCTTTAGGCGGTTTAACGAGCTGTTCAAGGGGGGCATAATCGTTGGCACCGACAGGGCGGGGTTTGCGTGCTAGTCTGCCGTTAAAGCGGTCAAAATCGGAAACCGTCATTCCGATAGAATTCTGGCAAACCATGTACCGAACATTATTTGTTAGAGACGCAGGGATATCTGTACACGATTTGAGTTTATTGGAGGTACTCAGACGTAATAGGAAGTTGAATCCGTTATAGGTAAGGAAGGTAGATTTCGGTTGTAGAATAGAGCCGAATGTAGGACGATTTGCGGTCACACCGGTGCCGAGTGTGGCGAAGTATTTCTGCGATTGCGGATTTAGACGAATACCGGATTCTACAGGAACACATAGCATAATTGGGCGTTTTTCGGTGGATGACGATTGTGAAGGATTGAATACTATAACGATTTCGGCGTCGCAGACTTTTGTTTCACCGGCGATTTTATGTACACCAGGAATACATAGATACGATTTGGATAAGTTATACATAAATCCATTGAAATGTACGGATGTTGTAGGATTTTCATTAATATCAAAGAAGAAATCAATGGGACCGGTATAATTTCCTGGACCTGGTATCTGGGAAATTATACGTAACGTGCTGGAAGGGCTCTCATAGATAGACGACGCTTTCAGACCTGAAGGAAAATTCACGGGAGTTTCCTTACAGGAAAAGAAGTTATCAGCAGTCTTGGACATCCGTGCCCGTCTCTGATTTTCCTACGTTTTTTAAGTGAGCCGCTTATACGGGCAAGTAGCGGGGTGTGGCATAGCGGAAGACATTTGCGGTGTAAGCCTGTCCTAGGATAGGCACACCTACGGAGTCACCGGTAATGATTTCATCGCAGCCGTTATCATCGTCGCAGTTACGGCGTTTGAATTGGAGGGGGACCTGAACGGGGTTCATTCCGTCAGTGCGGGTGTAATAATTCCAGCGGTCTCGGTTGGTAGTGAGTTTACGTCCGAATAACGGCAGTATTGTGCGATTGGGCGAGGCGGACGTATCTGTACCGCCGGGTGCTGTAAGGACACCGATTTGTTGGTACGTATCAGGGTAGCCCTGGGTTTGTACGTTGATAGGTATAATAGCACCGACACCGGCGGGAATAGGGGGAGAGACGAAGCCAGGGTCGGGCGGTGTGTAGTACGATTGCTCAGGGGCAAGGGGAGAGAAGCGGGGGTCACCGGTACCGCGGGTCGGTTGTGCCCAGGGACCAAGGGGACCAAGAGGACCTAGCATAGCCGCAACGCCGCCGCCAAGGCGGGGTGCCGTTTCACGAGTTGCTACAACCTGAACCGTCTCTTCGGGCGGTGCTTTGTAACGTGGTTTAGCCTTCTCGGTGCGCGAAGACGACGACGACGCGGGCGATGACTGATTCCATAGGAACGCTAAGAAGCCAAGAACAATAATAACAATAGCAATAACGCAAAAGATAGTACCAAAGTCCATACATAATACGCCAGGTGGGCAAGACCCGCCGCCTACCGCGCCCCCACGCATTTTGGGCAATCGGTTAGCAATACCACGTGCCATCCTCTGAAGTGTCTTACGATTTTGCTTTTTCCGACTGTGATTTTATATAATCACGTGCCATATCCATCGGTGACATTGAACTACGACGGATCGCATCGGTGAAGAATTCAGGATTTAATATAGTACCTGCTATACGTTGAACGATTTTGAGAACGCGTGAAATGGTCGGCTGGTCTAATTGAGGAAGAGCCTCACTGAGCGTTTTTTCAGCATTAGCTAGGTCATCCTCTGCGAATCCTTCTTGAATAAGAGAGCGGCGAACATAATAGGTATATGCTATTGCGGCAGTTAGAAGTGACGTAAGTACAATAAATGAGACCAGGATGCGTAGCATCATTTACATTTTCGTGCTAATTTAATTTGATTATAGTGACACACAATCAAATTAATACTCAAATCACTATTTAATTTGCCATGCCACCCTTACCAAAGTAGCCCTGGAACATTTCCATCATCTCCTTACCGTCAGTGATGAGCGGCTTGAGGGTCGCCAGCGTACCCATCAGCTGCTTCTGTGTCTGCATCAACTCCTGCGTATCCTTTGACATAGAGGCAATCTGATCGGGCTTGAGCGACTTATAGGCATTCATGAACGTCGTGCCGGCGTCCAGGTGATAATCCTCATCGTCCGCCTCATTGGGCAGCTTGTACTTCTTGCCGAGCTTGAAGAATTCTGCACGGTCGCCGTTATCGGGAGGGGGGTTCTCCGCAATACGCTCTTCCTTCGTCTGCGTCTTCGCCTTCACCTTCTTTACCTTCTTCGCCTTAGGCATATCGGCGAATCCCTCCTCCTTCTCATCGTCCTCAAATCCCTCCTCCTTCTCATCATCCTCAAAGCCTTCCAGCTTCTCATCGTCGTCCTCAAAGCCCTCCTCCTCCTTCTCCTCCTCCTGAAATCCCTCTACGCGTACCATAGGGGTCCGGGAATAGTAGAGTGCTACTAGTGATACAAGAGCACCGAGTACACTGCTTACAAGTACATTGCCACCAGTCAGAACATAGAGAATGAGCGCAACGCCGGCACCGAGACCGACTGTTTCGGGCTGCTTATTATACAGAACATATACAGAAACAAGGGCAAAGACAGTGTATCCAGCAGTACATTCTAGATTACCCTTTACTAATGAACGAATTGACTTCATCCGTATGACTCTAATTTACTACCAGTTTTTTGTTTGGTTTTGTTCATAGACCCAAAGCGGATCCCGCCATCTTATACAGAGCAAAGAGCACTGCACCGAGAATGGACTTTGCTATGAGACCGAGCCACGAAAGCTGTCCGCCAAGGCTGAATGCCCAGGTGGCGTACTTACTTAGGAATGTCTGAAGTACCGGGAGCGATAAGGTAAATATCAGTACGGCAACAACAAGTGGGTCAACAAGACCGTCAAGAATATTAGACCATACATTCTTCTTAGGAGTACTGGCATTGCTGGGCTCGTCATCATAGGGGACAAACTGCGGTGCCTGCTGCTGCTGCTGTACCATCATAGGCACCTGTCCGTTCATGCCGCCCATTGCATTCATAGGCATCGGCATCTGCTGCATCATCTGGGGCATCATCTGCTGCTGCATCTGAGGCATCATCTGCTGCTGCATCTGCGGCGGTGCCATCATCTGAGGCGGCGGTGCAGCGGCACCACCACCGGCGGCAACATCGGCACCAGAGGCGTTCATGTCACGTAGGATTTCCGCCATACGGCTTGCATCCGCCGCATTGGGCACGTTACCCGACTCCAGAGCATCAATAGGTGTGCCGCTTTCGGGAGAGCCAGACATTGGGTTTAGACTGGAAACAGAGAATCGGGGCATTTTAAAAACGCACAGATTCATTGTTAGAAATACAGTCGCCAGTAGCTTAACCAAGTGCCGCAAATGACATCGTATCCACTACGGATATTTTACTGTTCTTAGACGGGCACTCAACGGCTTTTGCGTCAAACTCTATGCATTTAGCACCAAACTGGTATACCGCACCACGGATTTCATTGACAGGCGGACCGCGTATAACAAGGCAGTCGGGTCCTTTACAGAGCGGACGGAAGATTGCGGCGAGACCGAACCCGAGAACAATGCTAATTATAGTAGCAAATCCTGGACGGTCAATAATGTTTAGGAAATTAAACATCCTTACTTTAATAGGAGATGAAGTTTTTTAATAAGTTAGAATTCTTCCCGTTTCTATTTGGTCTCGCTATGGGAATATTCTGTGTGTATATTCTCAAGCCCGCACCGATGGTGATTACGAAGTACCCTAATTTGGAGAATGTCAGCGAATTAGTGTATCGTGATAGAAATGGTGCGTGTTTCAAGTATGAAACGAAAACGGTGGACTGCGATAAGGCAGAGGACCGTATTAGACCTTACCCTCTTCAGTAAACGGAATAATACGTCCCGAAAGTGCGGTTGGCTTCGTTACAAGACGATAGAGTTCGTTGTGAAACCGTTTATCACTGTGTGTAGCATAGTCCAGATCTTTTATTAAAAGTTCTTTTTCTGCTTTGATATAGCGTACTGGGTACTGGGCGGCAGTTAAAGCCGCTTCTGCCTGCTGTAGTGTGATAGTTGCGGCGGCAACATCCATCGCAAGTGCACTATTTTTATCCGCATTCCACACCTGCGTAACCTTTAGCAATTCCGTTTCGGCGTCATTGACTGCGTCGGTTGCTATAGCAACACGCTTCGCTTGCTCTTCACTTAGATTCTTCATAGTTTCTTCAGCAGTAGCCCGGAGTTGTGGAAATCCGTTGGCAGTTCCAAGAATCAATTGAGCATCAACTGCTTTTGTGGATGGTATGGTAACAGCGGGTGCTGCAAGTGCTCCCGTAAAGTCCTCTTTGTATTGGACGGGGTCAAGTACAAGATAGTCACCACCACGACGAACAACATTGCCATACTTTGACTTATATGCTGCAAGCCAAGAATCTATGTCAGTCACCTTACGGGGGTCGATTGTGCGTTTTGCGCGGGTAGCCATTCTTTTTTTCAGGGATAGAGAAAGAAGAAAACAATGAATATGACATTTACGATTACGATGTTAATTTGTATGTTTTTGTTGATGTTTACCATTCCTTTCCTTGTATTTATGGGCTTAGGCTCGGCTCTCGGTACTCAGCCCGATGAAATACGAGTGCTTATTTCGTATTTCCTGTTTGCGGGAATTGTTGTATTCCTTGCGTCGCTAGGTGCATTTGCACTGATGCAGAAGGAGGATTGTGGCAAGGTACAGAGTGTACAGAAGGCGGCAAATAATGCGGGCTTAGCGTTACTAATACAAGTAGCAACGCTAGTGCTCGTGTGGCTGATTGCGCCTCTGCGTGGCGTGGTGACAGGTTTGTTATCGCCGGATATGGATGGAAATATTAGTGCTTCGCTTGGTTACGGTTATTTCGGAGCATTTGCAGGAGCGTTCAGTACGTTGATTGGTGCAAGTTTATCAGGAATGTGTGATGATGTAATAGCACCTATGACGGTACCATCATTGTCTGGATTACAGGCACAGGCGGCTGCGGCGGCTGCGGCTGCCACTACGACGGCGAATAAGACTGCGGCGTCTATATCTTAAGCACGTGGGGTTAGGTTCTCAAAACTAGGTGGCTCGTGTCCGAAATAGATAAATTTAGGTACACCGGATGCTTGGGGCTCTACGATATAGTAACCGGGGAGTTGTGTAGGTGCTGGTGCCGCTGCTGCTGCTGTTGCTGCGGGCATAGGCATAGGCATAGGCATAGACGGTGGAGGTGGAGCCGCTATTTTAGGCATACGAGGCGCACGGGGGCGTGATACGGGCACTATAGCATTTTCAGTATGTACAACTTGCGAGCCTGGCATAGCCTCCGTGTAGCGAATCTCGCTAATGGGTGTAGCAATGTGCTCTTCGGGTGAACCAGATTGTAGAACAACATTCGCAACAAAGACGTTTCCGATACTGGCAATCGCGTATGATAGGAACGCCCATACAATTGTAAACATCCAGAACGGAAATACGGTGCTATTGCGACCAGTATCAAGCCCAAATTCCTTCCACGTTCCATTATCGGGGTGAAACATCACACTGGGACGTAAATATAGCACAAGAGCTACCCCGACAATGTAAATGGCAAGTGCCAAATAAAGAACAGACATTCTTCCCTATTAACACCGTGAGATTAAGACATACCGTAAAACACACCCTTAATTAGAATGGACTCTCCTCCAAGAGCCCCGCGTCGTCAATTAAATGTAAGGAACTTTGCGGTGCGTCGTAGAAACAATAGCCGCCGTGCTATGAATGTGAATAATATTAACGATGTAAGGGTTCAATCGTTTTTGGAGTTGAATCAGGCAGGCATGCCGGCGCCGCAGGGACAACTACCAGCGTGGTACACTGCCAAAGTAAATATGGGACGAATTCAAGTTCCTGCGGATAAGCGGCAAAATGCGATGAATCTTGAAGATATTAATACGGATGAGGAGGTTGTACTTATCCATCAGCTAGGACAGGACTTCTTCTATCGTAAGACGAACTGGGAGCAGTGGATGCGGACACAACTTGCTCAATATCCAGATCGCCCTGTTGCAAATCCGGCAAATCGCGTGCCGGTTACGCCGGACCAGATTACTATTTATACGGCACAGGTTCTATTAGGTGGTAAGCGAAACACTAAATCACGCCGTACTCGCCGCCGCCACACCCGCAGAGTCAGTCGCAGCCGCCGTTAAGTCTGTAATATCATAGGTACGCCCAAAAGCCATTCCGTAGTGCCGCCCCTCAACCGTTCGCGTTGATTCCCATACAGGGCAAACAGTCTCTTCGCCAGTTGTTAGAATCATAATATCCTCGCCCGTCGCCGGGTCCAATATATATTGATAGTAGTGCGGTTCCCGCCTTGCTATCAATCCGCCGTGTACAGCCGATTTAAAAATCCATATCAATTCAGACATTTAATATGTTTTTTTTACATCTTTATTATTTTAAAAGCAATATAACCCACACCTATTAAAACAAACATGGGTGCTAACAACCAACCAACAGGTACAAAAACCATTAATATGCCTGGCACAAAAATAAGTAAAACTAAGAGTAAACATAGTTTTAATAAGAAATTCATTCCCTATTCTTAATCAACATCTTCGTCGGCTGGTGCACGATGGTCATACCCTTCCTCCTGAACTGCAGCACGCATAGGCTCCGTATCAGCCAAACCAGTAATATCGCCAGAAAATTCGGGAAGCCCCATTGCAGCACGTTGCCCACGTTCAAATTCAAAGAAGTCGGCGTCGTAGGAAAATAGATTTTTGAGTGTGCCTACCGCCCAGTCACCAATCTTCAACGCCTTCTTACGTTTCTCAATATCACGTAAGTCTTTATCCAACTTATCGAATCGTTCAATAAAATACGCTTTCTCAAGCTCCGCACGTGCGTTAATTGCCTCCGCAATTTGTTCAGGAGTCTTTTGATACTTTCCAATGAACTCAATTGTATTGATCATAGCATCGCAGACCCAGGTGATGTGAAATTTGGCTGCCTCCACTTTCTTAACCGAATCGGTGGCATCGGCGTACATTGGCGACGTTTCGGACATTAGTGCAAGCAATCCGCTGAAGAGCGACCATTGTATCATTAAACGGAACTCCTTATCGGTCAACTGAATGCCTGAACGTATATCCGCATTGATGGCGGAGAGCCACGCACTAAACCACGCAGTAAACCGGTCCAATGATGCCTGAATAATATCAATCGTTTCTGGCGGATAGTCTCCAAGAGCATTGGTCGCTTTTAATACCGAAACAAATGATTTCGTCCAAATGTTTGTGAGTAAGTTATTGTGATTGCGACTAATCTTAGGGAACCACTTGGAGCCGTTGGGATTTGTAATTGTATAGAGATACCGGATTTGCGAGCCCTCTTTAATGAATGTATCATTGTAATTACGAAGAATTGTACCACTATCAGAGCCAACAGATATGGCATCAAACATTCGTCCAAGAAGTTCGGTGGCGGCACCTACTTTCGCATCTGGACCACGCTGAACCGCTTCTATGCCAAAGAGTCCGCCGGCACGTTTGAGCAAGCGGTCGCATCCTACAGCTCCCAGCCCCTTTGTCATCTGTATTAGCAGCGATTGAAGAACGGAGTCGTACGCCAAAGAAAACTCGTATAGTTTGCCACTACGCTCTATATCGTCAACCTGTTTCTCTGCCGCAATTGCCGTCATTGCCGATACAAATGTGCTCCAACCTTCAGCCGCCGAAGGCAGCAGCATACCGAGTGTACCTCCAAGGGTTGTTAGTACAGTTAAGAACTCGGTGGTTACAACCGGTGTAGGCGGCATAATTGCCTTGAAATTCTTCATTGCGTTCTCCAGTCGGCGGAATCCGGTCTCGTCAAACGAAATGTTTTGACGGCGGAGCCCATCCTTAGCAATTTCTTCCCGCTTCACATTGAGGATATCTATTGCCCGTTGCCGCTTGCTGCCCGTTTCCGAAATATCGCCGGCGGTTAAGTCAAGCAACTCCGCGGGCATCGCATAGCGGCACCAACGGCATACACCGCTAATATTGAATTCGTGAACGCCTCCAACCCGCACTCCGCGGTAGCAATATTGTAGGAACAGCTTGTAATATCCGCTGCTATCCAGCTCCGCCAAATCCGCAACGTGCGTTGCCGCCGACCAGGGGACGTAGATGTGCGAGCCGCAATTGGGTGCCGCCGAATCACGGCGTGCTACCACCGTGGACGCAGCACTTTGTAGAGCCAATTCCGCCGAGAGATTCTCCAAGCCAAGTGAGCCCACACCGACACCGGTCCGTGCAACGTCGCCAAGGCGACCGAAGCAGCAGACCGAGTCGGAGCGCGGCGAGTTCTCCTGAAGAACCGCCGATGAAATGCTTTCCTTATAAAATTGGGCAACAAGTTGAGCGTTGAGTTGGTTTGTACGCGCTTTCACAAACGGTCCAATCTGAGCCACCGGCATTGTCACGACATCTGCCTCGAATTTCTTGACATTTTGAACACTTCCCTCGGTCAATAGGGACAGGTCTACGGGTGCCGCCATAGGGCGGAATCCAGGCGGTAAACGGTCCGTCTCGGACGCCTTCACGACTTCGCCGAATTCCTTTGCCTTCGCCAGTAGTAGCAACTCCTTATACGTATCCGTCACCGTTGTTAGAGGGGCAGGTGTACTTCTACCGGTTGTAATACATAGCACAGAGAAGAGTGCGAGTTTCACAGCATTTTCGGCGGCAACCAAACGCTTAGGCATCTGGGTTTCAGGCGACCAGGAGGTAAGGTTCCACGGTGCGTCATTGCGGAAGATATTTGCTATACAGCAGGCTACATAGGCAAGGGCACCGCGTCCCGCCACGGCAGGGTCGTCGCCGTCAAGAGGGAAACCGGCACGTGAGTAGGCACAGCCCGCAGCAGGAAACGGCACATCAATCGCCGATGTTTGAATTTCCAGGACAACAAAGGCACCAATAATACCAACTTGATAATTGGCAAAGAAGGTGTCATAGGATGGTGCTGCGGCACGCTTGACACCTTTGGGTGCGGGTGCTGCCACCATTTTATCATAGGTAGCACGGTCGGGCACACGCTGTTTGAGGAAATCTTGCGTACCCTGTACGACCCGCTTATATGTCTCTACAGGAGCCGCGTAGCCACAGCGTTCAAAAAGTGTACGGGCAACAAAGTAAATCCTGATATCCGCATCGGTATCAAAAGGAACTGTTTCACGAGCATCTTCACGTAGAACCGCCCCTGGCGTCGTCTCGTCGTCCTCCTCTGCGGATATAACGTTGCGACCAATCAGTGGACGCCCCTCATCGTCAAACTCTAAATGTGTATCGTATTCTAGGTCCTGAATCTTCTGACCGCAGCTTTTACAGATATAGGCGCCTTCGAAGACGGGACCGGCGTACTCTAATAAAACCGCCTTATGAAGTGCCTGTTGGCGACCAGGATGTAGGAATTCGTTGAGTAGCAATATTTCGTGTTTACAAATAAGGTCCTGACCGCAGTTGCCGCACAATGCATAGTTTCCACGCTGACCGGCTTGGAACTGATTGAGGAACTTCTCAAAAAGTAACATACGGTCCTCGTCGCGGCGAATATTCATAATTTTCTCCAGCTCTTTGACGTGCTTACAGGGGTTAATAATAGGAGCGGCTTGGAACGCATTGACGGCATCGCGTGCCGTTACTGTATTACGCTCAATACGGCGGGCTTCCGCTTTATAGGTATTTTCAACAGCCGCGGTCACTGCCTTGTCAACGCCACCGGCAACTGCGTAGTAGTAGGGACCAAGTGTCTTATTCGCAACCTCAGTGAGATTTTTCACAATTGTAAAATCGTAGGTCTTGAGCAATGTATCATTTTCGGTCAGGCGGTCAAGTACGGGTTTAATTACATCGGAGTTAAGGACAGGTTCGGCAAGTAGGGCGGAATTAGCACCGAGGAATGGTGTAATAGCGGGAACGGACGCAACCCCGCGGCTTGCCGTAGCGGATTTCATAAGTTCGGCAAATTGATTGTTCCACTTTGTAATGCCTGCGTTGACAACGGCTAGAACCGGCTCAAACGCGGTTGTAGAAATCTCTAGATTGCGGAGTCCGAACGAATCTAGGACCGTGACAAGATGCTCGTCGTTGAAGGAGGTAGCAGGCGGCAGCCGATCCGCCAGGAATTCGGCTAGCGGCATTACGGTTTCAGGGTCGTAGAACTCCTGTCCTGCCCAATTCTTCATCAGCGTTGTATAAAAGACCTTACCAGAGCCACGGGACGCCTCTGACGCACCAATATCCCATAGTAGGACGCTGGAGCGAATAGGAGAACGGAATCGTAGCATATCGCTGGACAATATGATTTGTTGTAGAACATCACCGGAATCGGCGGGTGCTACGATCGTCATTGCACCGGTTTTCGGATTGCGTAGGTACGAGGCGGACAATAGACGTACAAAACGATTATTAATAGTGCTTAGTGAATCGGAGTAGAGTGATTGAGCCTCGTTTTGCTTATTTACCGCCGGTGGCGTTTCTAGGAAACCAATAACGGGCTTAGGCGGAATCTGCGACCGCAATACGTCCATATCGTAGGGAATACGGGCACGCGATGCCGACGCGGGGATATAAGCCTGTATTGTTTGAAGTACAGAATGTATATAACCGACAAAGGCGTTATCAAATGACTGTTCTACAAATGTATTGTTTGTGGCAGCAACTGTCGCTAATGTACCAACATCGGAGCGTGATTCGGTATCTTCCGTTTCAAATGACTCCTTATCGTCGGTATAGAGGACCTTCTTGACCGCCATAACGGGTAGGAACGCACGCAATGAATCGCCGCTACGATTACGGTCTAGGATATCTTGTAGCGAATCTACTACGTAGGATGTACTTGTATTAGGAATTACAGCACCCGCTTCATCGCGAACAACAACGGAGTTCTTCATTGCTAGGAGCAAATCGGTAACACGATAGAGATTTTGCATTACTTTGGGATCACGCTGCTTCTTCAACGGAATATCAACTAAAAGAGATACAAACATATCCTCACGCTGAACACTATCGCTAAACGTACGCTCTTCGCTAGGAATCTCTTCCACAAGTGCGGCGGGCAATGTACTATAGTCTATTTCCGGGAATACTTCAGGCTCTGGTTCTGTCTCTTCTACAGATTCGGCGTTGGATGAGCTATTGTTTTCCAGCGGTGCGACGTTTTCGGGTGCCGCACGAGGGCGTAGAACATCATTAGGTGATGCAGAGCCAATAAACTGGAAATCAAGTACCTGTCCGTTATCAAGTATGATACCATCTTCTTCATCGGTTGCTATGATGCGGGCAACAATCCCTTCGCCAAGTGGCGTACCGTCTACACTGAATATTTCTAGGATTTCCCCCTCTACGACGGCGAGTTGTATAGAAAAATGCGGGTTTTTACGCTTTTCGTGAATAAGAGTATCTTGGACACCGAGTCCTTCTTGAAATAAGCCCGTCTCTGGATCTAGGGGAAAGTCTACAGCCGTATTACTAGATTGTGTAGGACGGATACGGATAAGAGCACCGTCACGGAAGATAATACGACCAGATGTAGTTTTATAGGCATCACTGATGATGGTGACCCAGTCGCCCAATTCGGGCACAAGTTCGTCTTCCATCCCTCTAATGTAGATGCGGGTCTCTTTTCTACTGACTACAACCGCCCCAAAAAAATTGACGACGCCTAGCACCGAAACCAAACATCATCCCTTCTTCTTACTACTTCTCCCTTCCAACAATGTCCGTCTTCTCCTCCCTTTCCAATACCTACCCTACGTGGGGTGCCCTATCCGTCTTTCTGACCAGCGATGCTGGCGGTTATCTCCGTGTAGATGACCACTCTACGCCTGAGCAGCCGTTTGCCCTTATTCGCTACGTCAAGGGCAAGAGCAACTTTGCTATTCCTCACGTCGGTGCCTTCCGCTCAGTGGTGTGGGATGTTATCAAGAACGTTCCTGTGAGCGTTGCTCCGAAGAAGAGCGAGACGGGTGAATCTATGCCGTCAACGCCCTCAGTGGAGGGGTTCACTATTGAGCGCTTCATTGATGGCGTGATGATTTGCGGGTTCTACGACCAGTACAACAGCGTGTGGCGGTTCCACACACGCTCCACGCTCAATGCGAACTGCCGCTTCTATAGCCAGACGAAGAGCTTCCGTCAGCTGTTTGAGGAGGCAGTCAGCACGTCAATGGCGTGGTCCGACTTTATTGGGTCGCTCAACCCGACGACCATGTACACCTGGGTGCTTCAGCACCCTGAGAACCGTATTGTGGTGAATGTGGCGACGCCGACGGTTGTCTGCGTTCAGAAGCAGACGTATCTGTCAGATACGTTTGTGTCCGTGACGGACACGACGCCGTTTGATGTTGCGAAGATTACGGTGGCGTCTTGGAGTGAGCTGACCAACAAGCTCCAGCTGGAGAATGCACACTTCAAGCACAACATCCAGGGCTACGTCATCAAGAATGGACTGAACTTCCGCTGGAAGGTGCGTGGCGAGGCGTACAACCGTGTGCGGAAGCTGCGGGGCAACTCGGCACGCCGTGACTATCTGTGGCTGAGCCTGTGGCGTTCGGGCACGCTGCGTGATTACCTGGCACTCTATCCTGAGGAGCGCCACGCGTCCAGCGCAATTGTGGAGCGCTGGAAGACGATTAGCCGCACGGTGTACAATCTGTACACGGATGTCTTCAAGGCACGCAGCCTGCAGAAGGGGCAGATTCCGCCGAAGTACCGTCCGTTTGTCTTTGGGCTCCACAATATGTATATCAATGAGCTCAAGCCGCAGAACAAGACGGTGGACTGGCAGACCGCACTCCAGTACATGAACACGCGGGACACGGCACAGGCACTGTATGCGATTAACTGGGAAGTGCGTGCTCAGAACCAGCAGCAGGCGATTCCTCTGGAAGCACAGGCAGCGGCGGAGTTTACGGAGGCGGCTCCGACCGTACAGGGGCTCATTCAGACGGCGGCATCCAACCCGCCGACGTATGAGGCACAGCCGGTTACGGGCGTCGTCTAACCACCCACCAATCAACGCAATTCAACACTAAATCTAAAAACCAAATAAAAACAAGCAAAACTCAAAAACTAGAAATTTTTGAATGAGATTCAGTGTGTGACAATCGTTTGCTTCATGTAACCGCACTGGAGGAGAACTGCCTCTGCACTATCTCCTAGGTCGAGTATCGCTCGCTGTAAGGTAAGAATCTTTTCAGTCTTTACAACCTCCATAGCCATAGTTATGACAGGTCTGTCAACAGTTGTTGGAGCTGTTACATTGTTATCAAATTCTAAACGAGGTCCAAGAGTGGCACCTGGCACAGATTTGAGAAATTCTTCTAGTTCATTATAAGCCTTATCAAATAGTGATTGATTACCCTTATTAGAACTTTTAATCATTCTGCTTCGAAAGTTTGTGATTTGTCTAAGTTGCTCATCCGTAGCATCTTTCGGAAGTGTAATTTTTGAACTACGACGCGTCGAACTCATTATACAGCACCTTAAAAACTTTTTAGATGCACAGGCTCGGTCAATTTTTTGCCAAAAAGGGAGAAAAAAGGCACTTTGTTCGTTTAAACGCATAAACTAACGAAACCCCATACCTTAGAGCAATGTGTGGGATTTGGTTTACGCTAAAGGCAAAAGGATTTACGACCACGCAGGCACTTGCTTACGTTAAGAAGCTAGAGCAAAGGGGTCCAGAGTATACCGCCCTC
>JAUKPS010119684.1:0-19738 GCA_032273165.1 Chlorellidium tetrabotrys
CCACAAAGTTTTGAAGCCTAAATACAGTCGCCGGAAGTAAAACACTGAAGTTAGCAAACAAGTTACAAATTGGTTGCATGACTTCAACATCACCCCCATTAAGCCTCTGACAACTCTTTAAATATTCATGTAAATTCTAATACAAGTTGGAAAGTTTTAGTTATTCTGTGTAAGTTTTTTTTTTTTATCTTACATATTTTATTATCAGTTTATTAAGAATCCAAACAATGTTATTGATATTATTGATTGCGATTATTGTTAAACCATTGTTGTCATGATCAAGTGACAAGCCATTGATAAGTATCATTCATGACGGTAGTTCCCTATAAAGAAGATTTGTCCGGTAAAAAAGTGCAAGTGGCAATGATGTTTGACAACATCAGCGGCCGCTATGATTTTCTCAACCATTTTCTTAGTCTCGGTATTGATATTCAGTGGAGAAAAAAAGCAATTAAATTGCTGAAACCAATACACCCAAAATTGATTCTGGACGTTGCCACAGGTACAGGAGATTTTGCTGTCGAGGCCTTGGCACTAGATCCCGATAAAGTTATCGGTGTTGATATCTCAGAAGGTATGCTGGAGGTTGGCAAGAAGAAGATGCGTGAGCGGAATTTAGATGCTAAAATACAGCTACAGAGCGGTGACTCGGAAAATCTTCCCTTTGAAGAAAATAAATTTGATGCTGTCACCGTTGCTTTTGGTGTAAGGAATTTTGAAAACCTGGAACGTGGTTTGGCTGAAATGTTGCGTGTGGTTAAACCAGGAGGTAAAGTGGTTATCCTGGAATTTTCGAAGCCCACGGCCTTTCCAATGAAGCAGTTGTATCAATTTTACTTCCGGTTTATCTTGCCTACCGTAGGCAGATTAATATCACACGATCCAGCTGCTTATACGTATTTGCCAGAATCGGTTCAGGCTTTTCCTGATGGTGATAATTTTGTAAAACTGTTAACAAAAACGGGTTATAAGAACACAACATGCAAGCCGCTCACCTTTGGAATAAGCTCGCTTTACACAGGAACAAAATAGTTTTCCTGTCGCTGCTGCTGTGTATGCTGCCTTTGGCTTCCTACAGTCAGCGATATAACAAATGGGCCCGCGCTCACAATCCGGCCTATGATTTACGTAAGATCAGTTATGGATTTTCGATTGGTGTCCATTCCTCCGCATACCAGGTAAAATATACAGATCAATTTGTTGACTCGAAATTTGATACACTTCATTCTGTGATGGCTCCCTGGTCGCAAGGAATATCATTGGGATTCCTTGTAAACCTGAGGTTATATGAATATTTGGACTTGCGCATTATGCCAAAAGGAAGTTTTTATGATCATAAGCTGGAGTATAACTATACGGACAGAACGCATGTTGATCAACTGATTGAAACTGTGTTGGTGGAATTTCCACTTTTGTTAAAATACAAATCAATGCGAAGAGGCAACGTGCGTATGTACATGGTAGGAGGGTTTACACCGGGTTTTGATTTTTCAGGAAAGAATGATGCCAGTGCTTCTGCTGCGATTGATATTAAGCACACCAACCTGACCGTAGACGGAGGGCTTGGGTTTGATTTTTATTTTCCCTTATTCAAGTATTCCCAGGAAATTCGATTCTCAAGAGGTTTACCAAACTTGCTAGGGCCTGATCCAAGTATCTATAAAGAGCCTCTTAAAAAATTAAACACAAACACGATATCAGTGTATTTTATATTTCAATAGAATGAGTACTACAAAACGAATTGCATTGATTACGGGGGCGACATCGGGTATTGGTGAAGCTACGGCCAGATTGCTTGCCAAGAATAATTTTAAACTTATACTCTGCGGAAGAAGAATTGAGCGATTGCATCAACTGGAAAAAGAATTATCATCGATCACTGATGTCACAACCTTATCATTTGATGTTCGTGATAAAAAAGAAGTAAAAAAAGCAATTTCATCACTGCCAAAAAAATGGCAACCCATCGATGTATTAATTAATAATGCAGGTAATGCTCATGGACTTGATCCAATTCATACAGGAGATCTTGACGATTGGGATGCCATGATTGATATTAATGTGAAGGGCCTTCTCTATGTATCGCGCGAAGTCTTGCCTGATATGGTAGACAGAAAACGTGGCCATATTGTCAATATTGGTTCTGTGGCGGGCAAGGAGGTCTATCCCAATGGTAATGTATATAGCGCAAGTAAATTTGCGGTAGATGCCCTTAGTAAGAGCATGCGCATCGACCTGAATAGTTTTGGAATTAAGGTAAGTGCTATTCACCCCGGCTTGGTGGAGACAGAGTTTTCTGTTGTTAGGTTTAAAGGAGATAAAACAAGAGCGAATTCAATTTATAAAGGAATTGCCCCCTTGGTGGCAGAAGATATAGCCGACAATATTTTGTATGTACTTACCAGACCGCCTCATGTTGTGATCGCAGATTTGGTGGTGATGCCAGTAGCACAAGCTAGCGCAACATTGGTGAACCGTGAGGGTTAGTTCTGAGAAGGTGTAAACAAAAAGAGCTTCTCAATAATGAGAAGCTCTTTTCGTTTGTTTCATGGATGGTTATCTTTTGAATCCCAATGCACTTCCAGCGCAATACGCAGTAGCATTGTCAAATGTATATTGAATGTAATAGATGCCCGTTGCGTTGCAAGGATAAGCGAGTGCACTTACGAACTGCCCATTAATTTTACTGGTAGCCACTTTGTTTCTGCTTGAGTCAAACAAACTCACCACAACACCATCGGCTGCGGCACTTGCTGTGCAAAGATTGATCATGTATTGTGTTCCTTTAGTAAACACATACGAGTATTCGATTTTACTTTTCGCCCCGCCTTCTCCATCAACTTTATAACTTTTCAAAAAGTTGAACCCGGTAGCAAGTTTGGGGATACACGCATTGCTGTAGTTTTCAGAATCGCATTGTCCTATCAAATCGGACGAGATAAGTCCGGAGGCAAGGAATAGAATTGAAAAGAGAACTTTTTTCATATGGGCTTAGTATGGTAGTAGTCTGTAATTAACCGATAATTTTAGCTCTGATTGAATTTGTGATTTTCTGGATTGAAACAACATCCTCATCAGTAATTTGAATTGAAGTTGTGCTATTGTCTTTGATCATAGCAACACCATTAACAACCTCCATGGTCGATTCTTTGTAGGTATACACAATATTTATCTTATCGAATGCAGTCTTCAACTCCTCGAAGTCCTTCAATAATGAGGCCATATTTTCATCTGCATCCTTGTAGAAGGACAGAAGCAACATAATATTCTCTAAAATGATCTTTTGCTCCCCAATCGTATCCTTCAATTCTTGGTTTTTCTTATCCTTTGAAGCCACCTGACAGGTGATTTGCATAGCCTCAACCCAGCCACCAGCAAGCAGCAAAACACTTAAGTTAGAGCGATTTTGATTTTGCAAATAGGCATTGATGCTATTAAAATTCTGGGTGGTAATAAGCAAAAGAGAATCTAAATTTTTACTGTTATTGGCCAATCGGCCAATAGTTTCAATATCAAAAAACTGACCGATATTTAGACCATCAGCCATCGCCTTAATGGATGACATGTATTTAATACCGTCCCTATTTTGCTGATAGATATTGGTGTAGCCAAGGTCAGTCCCGTAGATTCCGAGATTTAAAGCCTTTTTGTAGTTGTTATTGTATTTTGAAATATTATCAGCTGAATTAAGCAAGGTATTGTCATACTTCTGCCCTGATTCTTTTAATAAAACCGAAATCTCCAGCGGACTGGGTATTGATTGAAGAATGCTTCCAATGACTTCGGTATCAATGGCCGTTCCTTCCGTTTTTGCAGAATCAAGGCTATTCAGAAATGCCTTTTCGTCTTGCTTTGCACCGGAGCCACAGGCTGCTAAAATGAGGGCCAAAAGCACCATTGTTAAAATTCTCATAGACATAGTATTTATGCTTCACAAAATTAAAAATTCAGATCACCTTACCAAATAATCATTTATTCACCGGCAGCTTTGGAAGTTGCACATTATCAAATGAATTGATCAGTTTTCTAAGTAATTCATAGTATAACGCGACATAAAGAATAGCCGTCATCATCCAAATTACCAGTATATCGAAAATATAGGTATTCACAATTAGGCCAAAAAGGTTCTTTTCAGGCACAAAAAAGGAAGCCCGATAGTCAAAAATATTGGCTGGGTGTATATCTTGAAAAACGGGGTTGATCTGTTGAATTAACTGGCCGTTATACTCAATCAAACGTTCTTTCGTATTGGTATTTTTAACCAGATCGCTAAGACTTTCATTGAGGTAAATATTTTTATAAAGATTCACGTTGTAATCGCCAGATTGCTTTTCATAAAAAGCCATTGCTTTTTCCATTACGGCTACACTTTCGTTGTATACCGCCTGGTAATGTTTGCGATATTGTTCAATGTAAATTTCTAAATCCGCTCCTGCTTTTCGGGTATACTTATCCAGATATAAAAACTCAGTGGGTTTAAAGTTTTGAAGCGTTGAAGTAAATGACTCATTTTCCAACGAGTTTCGCATGATCGTAAGATCTTGCTCGACTAGATTTTTAATGGAGTCGTTTTTGTTTTCAAAATTCTCCATCACAAAAGAACTCAAAAAAGACGTCCTTCATACCCCATTAAACCTCACTGACCGCACCTTCAGCGCCGCACACCGCAAAGGCAAAATGCTCGACTTCCGACTCGACGACGGCTCGCACTTACTCTCGCACCTCGGTATGACCGGCACCTGGCTCATTACCACCACTCGTCCCACGAACAAACACGCGCATCTCATCCTCGAAGGCACCACCCCACTTGGGCCGCGCTACTTGACCTACGATGATCCGCGTCGCTTTGGTCACATGTATCACCTAGACGACGCCAAAGCGCAGCTCAAGCTCAATGAGCTCGGTCCTGATCTCGCATCTCCAGAGTTCACTTTGGATTTTATGATCGCCGCCATCAAGCGCATGCCAGGCCGCGCGCTGAAGGTCGCTTTACTAGATCAAAAGTATTTCGCGGGCTCGGGGAACTACATCGCCAACGAGATCTGCGCCCACGCCCGCATTCGTCCTCAGCGTCTCTGCGCGAAAGTCAAAGCTGCCGAGTTCCCGCTGATCTTCGCCGCCATCCAGAAAGTCATCTCCGGCGCCATCGCCTCCGGCGGTACCACCTTCCAAGGCGGCTACCGCGACACCAGCGGTGAGAAAGGTCTTGGGGTCAGTAACTTAGTCGTGTTTTGGCAGGAGACCTGTCAACTGTGTGGCGTCACGCCGGTGAAGAAAACCGTGCTCGCGCAGCGTGGGACTTATCACTGTCCGAAGTGCCAGAAGTGATTTCCACTTCCACCAGTGGAAATGGCTAAGACTTCACCTTATGACGAGCACTTACACATTTGGCTCATTCCAAAAGGTGCCTAACTCTCTCACACTGGGCCAACTGACTTTGTCGGGATATTATCTTTAAGAAACATTCTCTCGCTTCGCTCTCAGCTCCACGTAAGCTTAGATAACCAGTTCTAACATTTAAGGAAACCTTATGAAGAACATGCTCATGGTCCTGTGCTTACTCACGCTCTCCGCGCTCACACCCGCGAAGGCACAAGTGTCTTTTGAATCCATCACAAGTTACTACTGCCTCCAAAACACGACGGCCCCAGATGGCTCTGTGGTCAATACAGAGAAAGTGCACTTCTTTCACAATGAAAGATTTGATCCTTCGCCACTGCCTTGGGGTCAAAACCAGTTCGATGGTTTCTGCCATAATAAGTTTTTACTCGGAGACATCGATAATGCTCTCTATCCACGTCTTGGCACACGCCCAAGCTCGTTTCTCCTTTTCTCCTTTGGCAACACAAGTGGACACTCTTTCAAACTCCTGTCTCTCAAAGATTCACCACTCACCGTCAGTGCCCAACTCGGTTACGTGTTAGATCCAAAAGTTGCTGGCCACAAAGTCACGTGCCCGGCGGTCGGAATTCCTACCGAGAAACTCTATGCCGCGATTAGCGTCAACCCTGGGACTGGAGAAGATACCCTCTTACTTCCACAATCTGAAATCAACCGCGTCTGGTTCTTCGTGAAAAACGGAGTCCTCACCGCCCCCAGCAGTGACTTGGACCGCTCTCGCACCCTGTATTTCTACTGGCCCCTTAACTTCACCACTCCCTTCGTGAAGCAGCATGATCAAAAACTCTTTCGCGTGGTTTACGCCCATGAAGCCGGCATCAACTATGCCAGCATTTCTACCCCGGATCGCTCCCTCGGCTGCATTCCGAAGCAAACTGTCTACGCCCCAGCGGAAGGTTTAAGTGTTGGCGAGAGCTGCAGTTTCGACGTGGATTGTGCCTCGTTGAACTGTTCTGTCACCACGAACACCTGCGCCGTCTCGTCTGTATTGAAGCCCGCGGGTCAAGCCTGTCTCGCTACTAATAGGTGTGAACGATTCAACGTGACTGTCTCAAGCACAGTTGTAACAGGAAGAGATCCGCAGGGACGCGTAACCTGTAGAGTGAGAGGCTCTTATGAGCAAGTCCATGCTTCATGTTTGCTTGATGCTTGTGTTCCACCAGAAGCGTATCGCTCGGAAAGTGATCCACGCTGCAGTAGTCGTTAACTACTGCGCACCTTTATGACATCGCAAATTTTTTGAAGTGATTTAGAATTGAACTGAGTGGGGGGAGTTGAACCCGGTCCTGCAATAACCGGCCCCCACTTCCAAATAAAAACGGGTCCCCGAAGGAACCCGTTTTTGGAAAAACATCAAGCGTTACACACTATTTTTGTTTTTCTTAATACCAGTATGCACTTTTCACACTCATAAAACTTCTAGCAAATATGAAGATTCGGTTAGCGTTTGATCACGCCGCACGCGATGCGCTTGCCCGACTTACCAGCGGGTTGTGATTTTTGATCGTCAGCTTCGTCATGGATCAGCACGGAGCGACCCACGATGAGCTTGAAGTCCTCCGGTCTCACATCGGTCAAAAGCAGACTCAGCTTACCGTGTCCTTCCGCATCCGAAATGATGTTACCGAGATCACCCATGTGGCTCTCTTTTCCCGGGGCACCGTGTTTGTGCTTCTGCGGATTGAAGTGGGGCCCGGCCGACTCAAAGTTCGGACCTTCACACTGGCCGTTCTCATGAATATGCATGCCATGATAGGAATTAGGTTTGAGTCCCATGATGTGAGCCTCGACCATGAGCCCGCTCGTTGTACTTTTGAACGTCACAGTTCCATTGAGATTTTTTTGCTCGCTCGAGCGAATCATCGCCGTCGCCGTCTCCTCGTGATTCATTTTATGAGAACAGCCGGCCAATGCGATTAAGACGAAAAGTATTTTCATATAACTCCTTTGTTACTGCCTCATCCTAACTCGGACCCAGGCACAAAGTTGTCTAGACCTCTCCACATTCACTGCACATCTCCGTGCAGTCGTTGTGCGCCCGCTGCGCCAGAGTGCTTGTAGCTCAATCACAAAAGGACTCCACAGTGAAATACCTACTGCTCTCGGCCCTCTTCATCTTCACGGCCCAGGCGCTGCCCTACGAAAAAGACTCCGACCGCGATGGCGTGCACGACTCCCACGACTACTGCGCCAGCACGCCAAAGAAATCCGTGGTGGATGCCTACGGTTGCCAGACAGGTGATAAAGTCGCCATCTCGGTGGACGTGAACTTCGCGAAGGAAAGCATCGTCGTACCAGACCTGTATCGCCCGCAGATTCAGCATCTCGCGAACTACCTCAAGGCCCATCCAGCAACTAAAGTGGAATTGAAGGGCTACGCCGACAAGTCGGGCAACATGGAAGAAAACAAGAGTCTCGCTCTTCGTCGTGCTGAAGCCATCCGTTCGATCTTGGTGGAATCTTACGATATCAAATCAAATCGTCTGACGGTAACTGGCATTGGCGAAACAGACCGCGTCGCGCCCCATAAAGGCATGGAGGGCGAGTATCGCAATCGTCGTGTAGAAGCTCGTGTGATCGAAGAAATCTAGATCTGCCTAATGCGCGCCCCTAGGACGTGAATCACTCCTAGGGCCACGCAGGTCACTGCGCCCATCCCCAGAGCAAGACTGTGAAACGCCTTCATCGCAAAGAAGTTCGGCACCATCACTGCACCCGCCGCAAACAAGACGGCAAAAAATCCTAGAATTGATAGAGCGATATACACCGTCACCGGCTTCTCACGATTGATCGGTCGATCGTAAGACTTGAGCGTGGCCAGCATCTCGGAGAGATCGTCATCACTAAACTGAGGCTCCCCCACCATAAACGGCGGAAGGGGGTTTGTGCTGGTGTTGGTGGTTTGGATGTCGTTGTTCATAGAGACCTCATTTGCCCCAAGATATTGCAGGCCCCATGCCGTCTCAGCTCAAATTCAAGGCCTTCAGAGTGTTTAGAGTTTAGACGGCCGTTACGGCGCAGGCGTCTTTTCTTCCATGACTTCACCCTGCACTCCCACTTCGCCCTCTTTGAGCGGGGTCCAGGTGGAGCTGCGCCCAAACAAGGAAATCCCTACAAAGCCGCGCAGCTTGAGAAGATCTCCGTCGCGCCACATCTTACCTTCGTAGGTTTTACCCGACTTCGGATCATACACCGTGCCGCCGCTCCACTCTTTGCCGTCTTTCTTCATGTCTTTGACGATGACTTTACCGACGATGGATTTGCTGTGCTCTTCGATGTCCGGATTTTCGAGATCAAGATTGTTGGTGTCTTTGTTCAGCTTGGCGCGCACCAAACGGCCGTACCACTTGCTTCCTTCTTTATAGACCAAGACTTCGCCGTCTTTATCTTCCGATAGCCAGCGGCCTTCGATCTGCGCGAAGGCCATGGGAACCAACAAGAGGGCCCACATTAGAATTTCTTCCGGTCGAGCACACGAATGGTAAACGGATACTGATTGTCCGAATCCGCCGGAATCACCGACTCACTGACGAGATTCCAGTTCTTGTGCGACAGTGCCGGGAAAAACGTATCGCCGGTGACCTTAGTTTGCACTTCCGTGAGGTACAAACGATCGATCAGGGTCATGCAGGCCTTATAAATCTGCGCACCACCGATGATGAAGACTTCACTTTCGCCCTGGCGTTCGGCGTGCTTCAAGGCACGGAAAACCGAGTTAAACCACAGCACGTTTTCACTGGCGGATTTTGGATCGTTAGAGATCACCAAGTGCATGCGGCCCGGAAGCGGTTTGCCACCTAAGGAGTCAAAGGTCTTGCGGCCCAAGATCACGTGGTGACCGGTGGTGGTTTTCTTAAAATGCTGAAGGTCCGCTTTGAGTGACCACGGGAGTTTGCCTCCCACGCCGATCACATCATTCAAACTCTTCGCCACAATCATGGAAATACGCATATTAAACCGCCACCGCTGCTTTAATGTGAGGATGTGCCTGGTAATTCTCGAGCGTGAAATCTTCGAACTTAAAGCTGAAGATATCTTTTACATCAGGATTAATTTTCAATGTTGGAAGCGCGTAGGCTTCGCGCGTGAGCTGCAACTGGGCTTGCTCCAGATGATTGGAGTACAAATGCGCGTCCCCCATGGTGTGCACAAAATCGCCGGGCTGAAGGCCGCACACCTGCGCCACCATCAATGTAAGCAAAGCGTATGAGGCGATGTTGAACGGCACACCCAGGAAAATATCCGCCGAGCGCTGGTAGAGCTGACACGAGAGTTTGCCGTTGGCGACGTAGAACTGGAAAAGTGTGTGGCACGGAGGCAGCGCCATCTTGTCGACATCCGACACGTTCCACGCACTCACGATCAAGCGGCGTGAATCGGGATTCTTCTTAATCATGTCGATGAGGTTTTTTATCTGGTCGATGGTGCGGCCATCGTGGGTCTTCCACGAGCGCCACTGCACACCGTACACCGGGCCGAGTTCGCCGTTTTCATCGGCCCACTCATTCCAGATCGAGACACCGTTGTCTTTGAGATACTTGATGTTCGAATCACCCTGCAGGAACCACAAGAGTTCGTGCACGATGGACTTCATGTGAATTTTTTTGGTGGTGATCATGGGAAAGCCTTCAGAGAGATTGAATCTCATCTGATGGCCGAACACGGAGAGAGTGCCGGTGCCCGTGCGGTCTTCTTTTTTCACGCCCTCGTCGAGCACACGCCGCAAGAGCTGGTGGTATTGCTGCATAAGACCTCCCTCTTAAAAACTATCACGCTCACGCTCTGGTCATCAACCTTTGCCGTGGAGAATCAGCGCCGCTGCTCCCAGCACAGAACCGTTCTCTTGGTTGGTCGACGTGGTCCGCACGCGCGCTTCGTGACGAATGCCCTTGAAGGCGTAGACGTCTAACCAATGTTGGACTCTTTTATCAAAATCTTCTGAAATCTGAGACACACCACCGGCCAACACAAACAACGTGGGGTTCAAGACCGCGGCCATGGTGGATAATCCTAGACCTAACCACTCGGCCGTTTGATCGACGGTTTTTTCTGCCAGCGCATCGCCCTTCATGCAAAGGTCAGACACTTCTTTGGCAGTAATTTTACGTCCAAAGATTTTCTCGCCGGTTTGCTCAACACCTGGAGAAGAGGCGTACGCTTCGAGATGGCCTTTGCCACCGCACGCGCACTGACGGCCTTCTTTATCGATCACGATGTGCCCGCCTTCGCCCGCCTTACCGTTCGCCGAACGAATGATCTGACCTTCAGCGTAGATGCCGGTGCCCACCCCCGTGCCGAGAGTGACCATGATGAAATCGCGCTCGCCCTTAGCGACGCCGAAAAGCGCTTCGCCGATGGCCGCGGTGTTCGCGTCGTTATCAAGTTCAACCGGGAGCCCCACGGAAGCCTCGAGCTGGTGCGCAAGATCCACGCGCCCCCACTTCAAGTTCACCGGAGACACGATGTGACCGTTATTCCAGTTGGCGTTCGGCGCGCCCACGCCAATCCCCGCGATCGGCGTTTCCGCCAGAGATGTTGTCTTCTTGAGTTCGATCAGCTCGGTGATTTGCCGAGTGAGTTCTTTCAGGTACGCCGGAAAATCCGGGTAGTCCTGAGTTTTGAAACTCCGGGCGCCACGGATCGCACCCTCGTTCGTGACGAGCGCGAGTTTTGTGTTGGTTCCACCGATATCAATGCCAATGGCGACGCGAGCTTTCATTATTTCACCTTTCTGGCGCGGTACCAGCCGAAGTAAGCGATGTACACGTAGCCAGCGAGCGGCACCAAATAAGAGGTGCGAAGGCCGACGCTGCTGTCAGCGATGGCACCTTGAAGCAAGGGAACAATGGCCCCACCGACAATCGCCATACACAACAAGGCCGAGCCTTTCTTGGTGTAAGACCCAACGCCATCCAGCGCTTGCGTGAAAATGGTCGGGAACATGATCGAGTTGCAGTAACCAATGAACAATAAGCAGGCCAAGGCATTCAATCCGGTGAGGAAGAAGCTCGCACCGATCAAGAACACTGCTACGATGGCGTGGTAGAACAGCGTGCGTGCTGGACCGAGTTTCTGCATGTACGCCGAACCAGCGAAACGACCGATCATCGCACCTGTCCAGTAAAGGGCCACGTATTTCGCGGCTTCAACTTCGTGCATGCCGCCCATTTCTGGCAGATTCATCAAGCTCACGAGGAAGCTGCCGATGGCGACTTCAGAACCGACGTAGAAAAAGATACCGAGAATACCTAAAATCAAATGCGGATGGTCTGTGAGTTTGCCCGCAGCTGCGCCGGCCTCTTCTTTTTCTTCTTCAATCTCAGGCAAGTGCGTGAAGTGCACGCCAACGGCGAGCAACACTAACACCACCGCAAGTCCGGTGTAAGGACCCACGACCGATTCAGCACCGCTGAAACCTGCACGGAAGATCAAAGCAGCGCCAAGCAATGGAGCGACCGCTGTGCCGAGTGAGTTGAAAGCTTGCACCAACGTCAAACGACGGGACGCCGTTTCTGGTGCGCCCAAACGAGCGATGTACGGATTGGCCGCCACTTGCAAAAGCGCGATCCCGCCCGCGAGCACGAACAAAGCAAAAAGGAACAAATTGAAGGAGTGAATCTTCGCCGCGGGAACGAAGAGCAAGCAACCGACGGCGATGATCAAAAGTGCGACGATCATGCCGCGCTTGTAACCAATTTTCTCAACGATCTTTCCTGATGGTGGAGAAATCACAAAGTACGCCGTGAAGAAACAGAACTGCACAAGGATTGATCCTGTGTAGCTGAGCTCAAAGGAGTTTTTGAGATGGGGCACCAACAAGTCATTCAGGCAGGTGATGAAACCGAACGTAAAAAACAAGAACGATAACAGTCCCAGAGCGCGAGTTTGGACCATGGACTTAACTCCAAGTTAAAGGATAAGATTGGGCTATCTTATCGACCTGATTTTGAAAGGGCCATGTAATGAAAGCCAAAGTTGTTACCGGACTGCAACGCCTCTTGGAAGACCCGCAACTACAGAAGAAATTCCCTGGGAAGATTGGCTATCTTTGCCACGCCGCTTCCATTACCTCTGAAATCGAGCACGGCCTCCTCGCTTTGAAGCGTGTCTTCGGTGACCGTCTGGTGAAAGTTTTCGGCCCGCAGCACGGTTTCGTGACGGATGTGCAAGACAACATGGTGGAATCTCGCCATGGCATTCACCCGTACTTCAATTTACAAGTTTTTTCGCTCTACTCTGAAACCCGCATCCCCACCCAAGAAATGCTCAAGGGCCTGGATCACGTGTTCGTTGATCTGCAAGACGTGGGCACGCGCATCTACACGTATATCTACACCATGACGTACATGATGGAGGCCTGTCAAAAAGCTGGCGTTCAAGTGGTCATTTTGGATCGTCCGAATCCAATTGATGGAGTGACCATGGAGGGCAACGTGCTCGACATGAAGTTCGACTCCTTCGTCGGTCGCCACCCCATTCCGGTGCGCCACGCCCTCACCATGGCGGAAGTCGCTCTCATGAATCAAAAATTCTGGAACGCCCCCGACTGTAATCTCGCGATCATCGAGATGCAGGGTTGGAAACGCGAGATGAGCTATGAAGACACCGGGCTTCCGTGGGTTCTTCCCTCTCCTAACCTCGCGACCATCGAAGCCGCCTACACTTTCGTGGGCACCGTTCTCTGGGAGGGAACAAATATCTCCGAGGGCCGCGGTAGCACACGCAGCCTCGAAATCATCGGCCATCCAAAGATCGAAGCCTTCAGCTATCACGACAAACTCAAGACTGTGCTCGCGAAAGAAGAACTCCACGGCCAAGTCCTGCGACCTCTTGTATTTCTTCCGACGTTCCAAAAACACCAAGGCATCCCGACCGGTGGATTCCAAATCCACGTCACCGATCGCAAAAAATTCGAACCCTGGCGTCTGTGTCAAACGCTTTGCCGCGAGTTCTATCATCACCTCGGCAGCGAATTTAAATGGAAGCAGCCACCCTACGAGTACGAATACGATCGCATGCCGATTGATCTCATCAATGGCACTGATCAGCTGCGTTTGTGGGTGGAGAGAAATGGCTCGCGTGAGCAGTACAATGAGATCATGAAATTCGGCCAGGCCGAGTATAAGGCCCAGCGAGAAGAGATCCTCATCTACCGTTAACTGACAAACATCATGTTGTGGGCCGCCTTGGCCCACGTTTTTCCTGTCCTCCAAGACGTATGTTTTTTTCATAAAACAACGTTCCTTGGAGGGAATATGCTTACACTACTCGCTCTTCTCGTCTCTGCCCCACTCTACGCCCAAGCACCACGCGTCATCGATGCACCGGTGGATCACCTGTTCGTCCCGTCAGGCTTTGATAACAATGACAACGTCGAGCTCGTGGTCACTGGGTACTTCCCTAACCCCTGCTACGGCCGCAACAACGTCGAAGTGAAGGTGCAAGGCGATGTGATCAACGTGCGCGTGACTGCGCTGGTCCGCCAGGACCAGAAAGCCGAGGCCTGCGCTGCCATGGTTATCCCCTTTAAAGAAGTTGTTCCCGTCGGTAACTTGCAGGGCGGCGACTACAAAGTTTTGGTGAACGCGCACACCCGCTATCAGCAGGAAGACAGTCTTAAAGTGACCGAAGCGGCGTCACAAAACCAAGACGACCACATCTACGCCGTGGTGGACTACATCGAACTCGGCTTCTTAGGTGGGGAATCCGGCAGCGCCCAGCTCGTCGGTTGGAACCCCAGCGATTGCCTCGCGCTGGATCACGTGGAGTACGTCTCGAACGGCAAAGATACCCTCTCCATCTTGCCTATCATGAAAAAGATCCGTGATTTCTGCCCGCTGAAAATGGTGCCGCTGACCATCCCGGTGACTTTCAATCCGGAAAGCTTCTCGCACCAAAAAATCTTGCTCATGAGCCGCACCATTGAAGGTAAGTCAGTCAATACCATCATGGAACGCCAGTGATGACGAAAGTACTCTTCCTCTTGGCCTGGGCGCTTAGCGCTCAGGCTTCTTTTTTTCCAGAGAACGGGCCGCAGCTCAAATCACAGAAGCTGTTGATCGATCCGCAACGTGCCGTCCTCGCCGAGCGCCTGCTCACCAGCTTTCACCAAAAACTCGCTCCCTTGGTGAGTGCGCAAGGAGCGCAGTTGGTGGTGATTCCCCAATGGGAAGATGAACGTGTCAATGCTCTCGCCAGTCGGGTTCCGGGTGTCTGGAAGATCGAAGTTTATGGTGGATTGCTGAAGCATCCCGAACTCGATGAAGACGAACTCACTCTCGTGTTGTGCCATGAACTGGGCCACCATCTCGGCGGCACACCAACAGCGTCACGGTTAGGTTGGTCCGCGTGTGAAGGCCAGGCCGATTACTGGTCCGCCAGCGCTTGCGCATCTTTGCTGCATGATCCGGAGAGCACGGCGCTTCGTCTCGCACAAATGTATGCGAGACAGCGCGCAGGAAGCTGGCCAGAACTGGGTGTGAGTGATGAAACGCGTGTGGAACGAACCTACTACGGTTACCCGCAACCACAATGTCGTCTGGACACACTGCTGGCAGGCTTTAAGGGAATGGATCGCCCGGCGTGTTGGTTTGCTACTGGTGACTGATAGAGGTGTATTCCGGCATGTAGCTGATCGACGTGCGTGATTTTTCCAGCACCAACGTCTTCTTGCCTGGCTGCACCAGCTCGACTTTTTTCTCGGTGGGGCAACTGAGCTTGCCGCACTTCTTTTCTAGAACCGTGTAGGTTCGAATGAGGCGTCGATTGTCTTCGTCGATCTGCGAATCTTGGTTCAGGAACAAGCTCGCCAGTTTCATTTTCTTCAGGTGAAACCAGTTGCCCACGGTGGTTTTCACTTCCATCTCGTTGACACACCCGTGCTTCTGGGAAGTCTCCTCGAAGTAGATCCACTCTTCGCCGAAGAATGTTCTCATTCCCACCGGAAGATAGCTGTAGCTACTGGTGCCACACTCCGGATCAAAGGCTTCGCGCTCTTCAAGCGTTTGAGCTTTCCCATCTGGCCGCAGCCAAACCACGCGCGTGCTTTGGACCGTTCCGTAGGATTTGCACTCCGGTTCCGTTTTCCAGTGGAGGGCCAACAGGTGGCCTTGCTGCCCCATCGACAATTCCTTCGAACTCGCGAGGGTTGCCTTGTAAGTACAACGAGGAAGCTCTTTAGCGGCATTGACGAAAAATTTCTCAAAACGCTGGCGAGAGAGCTCAGGAGTCACGTCTTTGAGGGCCGCTTCAACATGGGCTTTTTGTTCTGCTGTCAGCTGGAGAGTCTCGCCGATGAGAATACCGGCCGATGCCTCAAGGGAAAACAACACTCCCAGGGTCCACAAAATTTTCATCTACTCTCCGAGATACGCCTTGCGGATGGTGTCTGAAGCAAGAAGCTCAGAAGCTTTGCCCTGCGTATTCGCCGAGCCCGTCTCCAAAACCACCGCGTGATGAGCGATCTCCAAGGCGAGGAGCGCGTTCTGTTCAACAAGAACGATCGTCATCCCTTCTTTGTTCACTTTCACGATGATCTCGAAGATCTTCTCGATGATCTGCGGCGCGAGACCGAGCGAGGGTTCATCCAACAGCAAAATTTCCGGACGGCTCATGAGCGCGCGGCCAATCGCCACCATCTGCTGCTCGCCACCAGACAATGTGCCGGCGACCTGCCACAGACGCTCTTTCACACGAGGAAAAAGTTCGTAGACGTGCTCGAGGTCTTTTTGAATCTCTTGTTTGTCTTTGCGAAGGTAAGCGCCGAGGGTGAGGTTTTCTTCCACCGTCATGTTGGCGAAAATCCCGCGGCCTTCCGGTGCGTGGCCGATGCCCATAGCCACCAAATGATCGGCACGGGTGCCATCGATGCGCTTACCTTTAAACAGCACTTCGCCGCTGGAAGGTTTCAGCATGCCGCTCATGGCACGTAAGGTTGTTGATTTCCCAGCGCCGTTGGCACCAATCAAAGTCAGGATTTCGCCTTTCTTCGCTTGAAAGCTCACACCTTTAAGAGCGTGAATCGCGCCGTAGTGAACGTTGACGTTTTTAAACTCGAGCAATGTTTCACTCATGCTTGTGCCTTATCTTTCGCCTTACCGAGGTAAGCTTCGATCACTTTCGGGTTCTTTTGAATTTCCGCCGGCAAACCTTCAGCGATCTTCACGCCGTAATCCAACACGAAGATTTTTTCCGAGATGCCCATGACGAGTTTCATGTCGTGTTCGATCAACAACACCGTGATGCCGAACTCATCACGCAAACGACCGATGGTCTTCATGAGATCCACGGTTTCTGTGTGGTTCATGCCCGCTGCGGGTTCATCCAAGAGCAAAAGCTTCGCGCCGGTAGCGAGGGCACGCGCGATTTCCAAGCGGCGTTGAGCACCGTAAGGAAGATTACAGGCGAGCTCTTCTTGGCGACTGGCGAGATCGAAGATCTGCAACAGCTTGCGCGTGCGCTCAACCGTGTCGTACTCCGACTGATGGTAGGCCTTGGTGCCCAACATAGAAGCCACGAGTCCATGCTCACGCTTGATATCGCAAGCGATCCGCACGTTATCGAGCACGGTGAGGTTCTTAAACAGACGGATGTTTTGGAAGGTACGAGCGACACCGATAGCAGCGATCTCAAAGGGCTTTTTGCCATTGAGCACTTGGCCCTTGTACTCCACGGTGCCTTCGGTCGGAAGGTACACGCCAGTGAGCATGTTAAACGCCGTGGTTTTACCCGCGCCGTTAGGACCGATGAGGGCCGTAATGCTCCCCTCTTTCACTTCCATGTCGAGATTATTCACGGCGGTGATCCCGCCGAAACGCATGGTTAAACCACTTGTCTTGAGGATGCTCATGTTACGCCCCCAACTTTTTCTTAAAGCGCTTGAACCAACCGAGGTCAGTCAGCTCTTTCGTACCCAAGAATCCATTCGGACGCGTGAGCATGAGAATGATCAGCATGAGTGAGTAGATCACCATGCGGAAATCAAGCTGTGTGAGTTCCTGCAACGGGCGCAAAGATTCGCGCAACACCGTCAAGAAGACCGCTGCGAAGACCGCGCCGGTCATGGAACCCATGCCGCCCAAAACCACCATGATGATAATTTCGAAGCTGCGGTTAAAGTCAAACGTCGATGGGTTCAAGTACGTGAGGAAGTGCGCGAACAAGGCACCTGCGACACCGGCCCAGAAAGCACCGATGACAAACGCGATCACTTTGTACTTCGTGGTATTCACACCGGTAGCTTCCGCAGCGATTTCGTCTTCACGAACAGCTAAGAGAGCGCGGCCATGGCTCGAGTCCATCAAACGGTTGATCGAAACGATACAAACGAGAGCAACGCCATAAACCCAGAAGAAATTCGTCCACTGCGGAATGCCCGGGATGCCGCGCGCGCCGCCAATGAAATCCATGTTCAAGATCAACACGCGGATGATTTCTCCGAAACCCAGAGTTACGATCGCGAGGTAATCGCCTTTAAGACGCAAAGACGGCAAACCGACGATGTAACCCAAAGCCGCAGCCGCAAGGCCACCAACGATAAGACTGAGGAAAAGGAACAACCCTTCACTGACAAAATTCGGCATGCCCGCAAAGTGCACATCCATGAACAAGCTCATGTTCATGAAAGCGGCAACGTAACCACCCACTGCCATGAAGCCCGCGTGGCCCATAGAGAACTGGCCGGTGAGACCATTCACTAAGTTCAGCGATGAGGCCAAGGTGATGTTGATACCGGCGTAGATCAAAATAGAAAAGTAGTACGGGTTCATCACGGCCGGAAGAACCTGGCCTAGCAAACCGAGGAAAACCAGTCCGGCGCCTAGAGGCCAGAGACCTTTGAGCACGCTCATACTTTCTCCTTCACGTTCTTGCCTAAGATGCCCGCTGGGCGGAAGAGAAGAATGATAATAAGAATCGCGAACGCCAAAGCATCACGATAGGTCGAGGCCAAATAACCGATCACCATGGACTCAGCGACACCCATGATGAGCGCGCCGATCACGGCACCCGTCACGTTCCCGATACCACCGACGACAGCAGCGACGAAGGCCTTGAGACCGAACATCATGCCCATCAAGGGATCAATCTTCGGGTAGGTCAGCGCCACCAAGATGCCAGCAGCTCCAGCAAGAGCAGAGCCGAGCATGAAGGTGAAGCTAATGACGAAGTCGACGGGAATGCCCATCAACGCTGCGTTGGTGTGCGAGTAAGAGACGGCCCGCATGGCGCGGCCGATTTTTGTTTTAAAGATGATGAATTGCAGAGCAAGCATGAGGGCAAGAGAGACGCCCAGTACGATCAATTGAATGCGGTTCAATTGCACGCCGCCGATGAAGATCGGCTCGCCGGCCTCAAGCAGAGGCGCGAAGTATTTTGGGTCAGCGCCAAACAGCAACTGACCGCCGAATTCTAAGAAAAGAGACACCCCGACCGCCGTGATGAGCACGTTGATACGGGGTGATTTGCGTAGAGGACGATAAGCGAAACGTTCGATGAAGAAACCGACGATGGCACAGCCCACCATGCTGCACAGGAGTGCCGCAGAAAGTGAGCCGTAGCCCGGGTGCAGTGAGAGATTGAAGAACTTCGAAACATAGTAACCGAAGAAGGCCCCCAACATATACACGTCTGAGTGTGCAAAGTTGATGAGCTGGAGGATACCGAATACCATGGTGTAACCCAAGGCGATCAAGGCATACATCGAGCCGAGCCCGAGTCCGTTAACTAAATGCTGAATAAATTCCGTCACGCTGCACCTTTCGAGAAAAGACTATGGGTCGATTTTTTCTTTGAAGATAAATTTGCCGTTCTTGATCTCAATGATCACGGCTGATTTCTCAGCGTCGCGTTTCTCGTTGATGGTGATTACGCCGGTGACCGCTGGGTAAGCCTTGGTATCAGCAAGAGCTTGGCGAATAGCAACCGTTGAAAGCTCTGGAGCGCGAGTCATCGCGTCGGCGAGGATCAACATCGCATCGTAGCCCATGGCTGCGAGGCCATCTGGAATGCGGTTGTGCGCAGCTTTGAAGTCCGCGATGAACTTCTGCACGCCTTCCGACATGTCGTCCGGTGAGTAGTGGTTCGAGAAGTATGAGCCCGAGAGCGCTTCGCCACCGATTTCAGTGAGTTTCTCAGAATCCCAGCCGTCGCCGCCCATGAGTGGAACGTTGATGCCAAGCTCTTTGGCCTGACGAGCGATCAAACCCACTTCCGTGTAGTAGCCCGGAACGAAGATCGCCTCTGGGTTCTTGCCTTTGATTGAGGTGAGCTGAGACTTGAAGTCTACGTCACCTTGGCTGAAAGACTGGTCGACAACAATTTTGCCGCCGAGCTTCGTGAA
>JAUKPS010119795.1:0-19722 GCA_032273165.1 Chlorellidium tetrabotrys
GTATTTGTAGACATTGAACTAGATACACTTAACCTAGATGTAGCTCAATGTGAACGTGTACTAGCGGCCAATCCAGATATACGTATTATTACCTTTGCACACGTACTAGGCAATCCACCCAACATGGATCAAGTAATGGCGTTAGTTGAGAAGTACAAGCTAATACTGTTAGAAGATTGCTGTGATGCATTGGGATCTACATATAATGGTAAGCCGTTGGGATCATTTGGATTGATGGCGTCATGTAGTTTTTATCCTGCACATCATATGACCATGGGTGAGGGCGGTTATGTTGCCACAGATGACCCAAACACAGATGTTATACTGCGTAGCTTCCGCGAATGGGGTCGTGGCTGTTATTGTGTAGGACCGGATGCAAATAAACTAAAGTGCGGCACATGTGGCAAACGATTCCAAGAATGGATTCCTGAGTTACCAGGTGAAATATTTGACCACAAGTATGTATACGACGAGATCGGCTACAACTTGAAACCAATTGAACTACAATGTGCAATGGGTATGCAACAACTTAAAAAGTTGGATGAAATTCATGCATTACGTAGACGAAACTACACCTTATTGTTTGCCATATATGAAAAGTATGAAGAATACTTTCACCTACCTAGAGCACAGGCAAACGCTGATCCAAGTTGGTTTGCTTTCCCGTTAACCGTACGCAAGGGCGCACCATTCGCTCGTGCAGACATTGTAGACTATTTGGAAGAAAATCTGATTCAGACTCGTCCTTACTTTGCTGGTAATATTATGTTACAACCAGCTTACAGTCATCTCATGGATCCAAAAGAGGCCCGTGATAGTTATCCAAATGCAACACACGCCATGACACATACATATTTTCATGGCACTAGTCCAGTAATTACGCCAGAACAAATCGCTTACATTGGCGAAAAGGTTGATGGCTTTATGAGTTTATTCATTTAAGGAAAAGTATGTCATATCGTAAAAAAGGTAATGAGATTTTTGAAAATCTCTTTGTATTAGAAATTGCAAATAATCATTGGGGCAGCTTAGAGCGTGGATTAAAACTGATCTACGAACACGGAAGCATTGCACGTATTAACAATGTCAAGGCAGCAATTAAACTGCAGTTTAGAGATGTAGATGAGTTTATCCATCCCGAGTTTAAAGGCGATCAAGACAATCGTTATATTAAGAAAACAGAACAAACCAAACTGAGCAGAGATGACTTTGCTGTTATGGTTAATAAGATTCGTGATATGAGCTGTATTCCAATGAGTACACCATTTGACGAAAAGAGTGTGGACTTGTGTATTGAATTTGACATGCCTATTATCAAGATTGCATCTAGCGATGTTAACGATTGGCCACTAATTAGTAAGATTGCTAGTACACGTCGTCCTACTATTATTAGTTCAGGCGGTGCCAGTGAAAAGGACTTGGATGATATTGTCACTTACTTTGCTAAACGTGATATACCACTTGCAATTAATCATTGCGTTAGTTTATATCCTTCAGAAGATAACGAGCTAGAATTAGATCAAATTGATTACTTAAAGAATCGTTATCCAGATAACGTTATTGGTCTAAGCACACATGAATATCACGATTGGTCATCAAGTATGCTAATGAGCTATGCTAAAGGCGCACGTACTTGGGAACGACATGTTGACATTGACTACAATAATGTTCCTGTTAGTTCTTATTGCTCTTTGCCAGAACAATGTGATGTCTGGTTTAAAGCATATCACAAAGCTGTTGAGATGTGTGGCGGGCGTAGTACATCACGTCGTGTTATTAGCCGTAAAGAAACTGAGTATCTTGATCAACTAGTACGTGGTGCTTATGCTCGACGTGATCTAGAATCAGGATACAAAATACACAAAGACAGTTTTGAAAAAGACTTTTATCTAGCTATTCCTTTACGCAAAGGACAATTGAGCTGCCGTGAAATTGTGAACGGCGAAAGTTTGACCCAAAGTATCAAAGCCAACGATCCGTTAACTATTGATCATATTGATGGTCCGTACGCAACAAACCCTTCACTCAAGAATCTAATTAAAAACAGAGGACTATGAGATTAGCCGACTACGTAGCTGAACGCTGTGCCCAAGCTGGTGCTAGACATGTATTTCTAGTAACCGGCGGCGGTGCAATGCATCTCAATGATGCATTAGGACGACACAAAGACTTAACACCAATATGCTTTCATCACGAACAAGGTGCTGCTATTGCTGCAGAAAGTTATTATCGTATCAATAACCAACTGTGTGTTCTTAATGTAACAACAGGACCTGGTGGTATTAATGCACTCAATGGTGTGTTTGGTGCCTACGTAGACAGTTGCGGTATGCTTGTAGTCAGTGGACAAGTTAAAAACGAAACATATCTACGTAACTATAGTTTACCAATGCGTCAACTTGGCGATCAGGAAGTAGACATTGTTAGTATGGCTCGCCCTATAGTCAAGTATGCCACTACACTTAAAGATCCTAAGCTGATTAAAGAAGTTATGGATAAGGCCATATTCCTGGCTACGCACGGTAGACCTGGTCCAGTTTGGGTAGACATTCCGGTAGACATGCAGAGTACACAAATTGCTCCTGACTTATTAAAAGGATGGGACGAAAACTTAACTACTCTTGCACTAGATCCTGCTGTAACAGAAAACACTAGATTAGAATTAATGAATCTTGGACTTGATCAGTATGAGCGAGATATTCCGGCAATCATTGATCGTTTATATCAAGCCAAGCGTCCAGTAATCTATGCTGGTACTGGTGTGCGCCTATCCGGTATGCATGACGAATTCCTAGAGTTAGTTGAACGATTGGGTATACCTGTTGTTAGCAGCTTTAATGCATACGATGTCTTGACTAACGATCATCCGCAGTACTGTGGACATCCTGGTACAGTTGGCGATCGTGCTGGCAACTTTGCTGTACAGAACGCAGACTTTGTATTAATACTAGGCAGTAGACTAAACATTCGAATGATTAGTTATAACTATAAAAACTTTGCCAAGAATGCTTACAAGGTCATGGTTGATATTGATCGTGCAGAGTTAGACAAGCCTACACTTGATATTGACCTTAAAGTACACTGTAACCTAACTAATTTTATCAGTGAATTTTTAGAGCAAAGTACTGTGTATGTAAGACCCGAAACACATACAGAATACTTAAACTGGTGCAGAGAACGTGTTGTTAAGTATGATCCTGTATTGCCTGAATATCAGCACAAGGCAAACAGCTTAAATCCTTATCTATTTTTTAGAGATTCTTTTGATAAATTAGACAATGATGCTGTGGTTGTTTGTGGCAATGGTAGTGCTGCTGTAATTAGTGGTCAAGCAGGCAAACTCAAAGCAGGACAAAGATTTTACAGTAACTCAGGTAATGCAAGTATGGGTTATGACTTACCTGCTGCTATTGGTGCTAGTATAGCTGCAGGTAACAAGAAGGTATATTGTATTGCCGGCGACGGTAGTATAATGATGAACTTGCAAGAACTACAAACTGTAGTGGGTTACCAATTACCTATCAAGATCATTATTGTTAATAACAACGGATATCATTCAATCAAACAAACACAACAAGCATACTTTAGTGACAATGTATTTGGTACCAACCCTATGGATGGAGTAACGTTGCCGGACTTTGTTGCACTTGGTACTGCACTTGGTATTATGAGCCATCGTGTTGATACCATGGATGCATGGAACAGTGATATGATACAGATGTTGCTAAAGAATAACGATCCTGCTATAATAGAAGTTGTAGTTGATCCTGAACAAATGTTTGCACCTAAACTTGCTGCACGTAAACTCGAAGATGGCACCTTATTAGCACCCAGTCTAGAACATATGAGCCCGTTCTTATCCGACGAGGAAATGTCTAAAAATATATTATGAAAATAGGTATAATAGGAGCCAATGGATTCGTTGGTAGTTCGCTATCAACTTATCTTGCTCAATCTCATACTATTACTAAAATAACACGTAGTACACTGAATACACTTGATCCTCGATTGGTTAAAGAATTTTTGCAAAATAACTATTTTGATGTTATCATTAACGCAGCAGCTACAATGGCAGATAACAACGGAATAGCAGACACTAGAAACAACCTTGGGTTGTTTATGAATTTTTATTCTCACAGAAATCTTTTTTGTAAATTTATAAATCTTGGATCTGGTGCAGAGTTTGATCGAAGCACAGACATCAATCAAGCTCGGCCGTCCGACATATTTTCCGTTCTACCTACCGATAGTTATGGATTTGGGCAAAATATGAAAAGTCGTATTTGCTTTAACACAGATAATTTCTATAATATTAGAATTTTTAATTGCTTTGGGTTAAACGAAATACCATCAAGAATATTTCCTCGTTACTTAAATGTAAATGACACTTTTAAAATAACCGATGACCGTTATTTTGACTACTTTGGTATTCGTGATTTGTGTTTGGTAGTAAATCATTGCATCGATCATCAATGGACCTATAAAGATGTAAATGCTGTGTACGATGAAAAACATAAGATAAGTAAAGTATTAACAAGATTTTGTGATTTAAACAACTTAGAAAAAAAGTTTGAAATTATTTCACTAAGTGACAAAAATTACACAGGATGTAATCAAAATCTAAAAAACTTAAACATAAAACTCAACGGGCTCGAGTATGAGCTACAACATTATAAAGAAAGATTAATATGATTCCAGCACCAATGGTAGATGAACTGTACACTGACAATTTTCATGCTGCATGTAATTATGCAAGAGAAAACGGTATGAGACTCGTTTCTTCGGCACATGAATTAAGTTTGATTAACTACAAAAAAAATCAAATTATTCGACTTAGACTTGATCATGTACATTATGCAGGTGATTTTGTAAAAATGTTCGACTATTATTTTAGTTCAGTAGAACCTATACAATATACTGACTATGCAGTTGTTGACTTTTCTGTAGCCAAGTATCATGAGGTTGTTGGATACAGTCGACATCCTGTTCATTTTCCTACTATAGCAGAACCAGTTGTTACTACTCAGCAATATCTTAATTTTAGTAATCTTAGCGAAGGCAAGGTTGCACTTGATCTTGGTGCATATTCAGGTCTTACTAGTATTCTTTTCAAGGACTTAGTTGGAAAGAATGGTACTGTTGTTGCGGTTGAAGCAGATCTGGAAAATATTGAATCTATTAAGAAAAACTTTAAATTATATAACACCGTCACAGGTAACGACATTAAATTAATCCATGGTGCTGCATGGATTCACAATAATGGATTGAGCTTTAGTAGAGAGGGAAGTATGGGAAGCTCTGCGACAGAAACAGTTGGTCCAGATAGAGGTTTTAATAGTGTTGTACCATCATATACATTGAGTCGTATTGCAGAGGAATTAAATTTATCCCAAATTGATTTTATAAAATGTGATATTGAAGGAGCCGAAGAAGTATTATTCGAAGACACTGAATTTTTTAAAAAATACAGGCCAAGAATTATTGTTGAGCCTCATAACAATTATCATGGTGTACGAACCACTGACAAAGTTATTGCAGATTTAACTGCAAATAATTATCAACACAATATCATTGAACAATACGGAGTTCATTTGCCATTGATTGAATTTATTCCACTATAAATGTTTACTATTACTAACTGTCCGTGTTGCGATAGAGTTACACAAACTATTATGCCTGCATACTTGTCACAATTTGTTGTATGGCGCACTACCGGAGTTAAACCCGAATCAAATGTTAAAAATTTATTAATACAATGTGATACCTGTAATTTTTATTTTAGTGACATACGATTCACTGATGAAGAAATTGCTCGTTTGTACAAAGATTATAGAGGAAACGAATATAATCAAATGAGATTGGAATGCGAGCCAAACTATAAAGTCGAATTATATTCAGACAATTATGTTAAACAGCGTAAAGAATTTATTAATAAACTTATTGAATGTTATACAAGTAATATCAAATCTGTTTTAGACTACGGCGGAGATAATGGTGATTATATCCCAGAAAGTCTCAGTTCCATCGATAGATATGTTTTTGATCTCAGTGGAATAGATCCTTTGCCCGGTATTAAGAAATATGATTTTAATAAAAATCAAACTTTTGACTTTGTTATGAATTGTCAGGTGCTCGAGCATGTTCCGGACATAAATCAATTGATTAAAAAATTAAAAAATCTTACTAAAAATTACATATATGTTGAAGTTCCTACCTATCGTAAACCTCCACCAGTTGATATGATAATTGGCGAGCATATTAATTTTTTCCGCGGAACATCGTTGCAATCATTATTAAACAAACATAACATCAAAATTATCAAAACAGCAATTGATTATGATTTGGGTGTATTAGGAATTTTAGGAAAAATATGAAAAAGATTGTTTATGTAACAGGTTGTTTGGGTTTAATTGGCTATCGTGTTGCAACACGTATGTTAGACGAAGATTATTATGTTATTGGCGTAGACAAACAAACTTACGCAAGTAACGTTCAGTTCTTACCACAACTACAAAAGAATCCAAAATTTAAATACATCAACAGCGATATCAATGATCTTGAACGTTTAGTGGATTGTGACTATATCATCAACTGTGCTGCTGAAACTCATGTGGATAATAGTATTATGAGTTCAGATGTGTTTTTACGTAGCAATGTTAACGGTGTTCATCATTTGTTAACTCTTATTCAACAAAAAAGTCGTTTTAAAATGCCTACACTAATACATTTTAGTACCGATGAAGTATATGGCGATATTGAAACAGGTTTTCATGTAGAAACAGACCTTTTAAAGCCAAGTAATCCTTATTCTGCAACAAAAGCAGCCGCAGATATGTTGGTACTGGCCTTTGCTAGAACATTTAATATTCCTTACATTATTTTACGCCCTACTAACAACTACGGCATTGGACAATATGTAGAGAAACTTATTCCCAAGACTGTCAAGTACATGGAACTTGGTCGTCGAGTTGATTTACATGACAAAGGAACGCCTAGACGTACTTGGTTGCATATCAGCGACACTGCCGAAGCAGTATTGACTGTTATTAAGTCTGGTGTTCAAAATGATATCTATAATATCTCAGGCAACTACGAAGACAGTAATCTAAACGTAGTACAGAAAATATTCTATCAATTTGGTATTACTGACTACCAAGATCATGTGACTGATTTGGTACGCCCAGGACAGGATGTTAGATATGCAATCGATGATAGCAAGCTGAGAGCTCTTGGTTGGGCTCCAGTTGCTGACTTTGATCAAGAACTTGCAAGAATTGTCAATTGGTATCGTGCTAACTTTGTGTGGTAACTTCAGTCCACGTATAATCACCTAACCACTTAACCTGACAGATATATTCGTATTTGTCAGGCTTTCCGGTAGTCCAGTCTGTAGGACCTTGTATAATTAATCTAGTGTTTTCAATATCGCTATCATACAATAGCCAATATGTTTGTCCGTGTGCGGGTTGAAATTGATATTCTGCTGCATGTACCATGTCTGTTATTTCTAGTCTGCGTTTAATTTCTGCAGCCTGTTTACTTAACACAGTGACCATTTCCATAATACGATTATATTCTTGCTCGGCATGCATACGTGCGGCGTTGAGCATAATATCTTTGCGTTGAGTAACTGGAACTAGATCAAACTTAGGCCCTCCTACTTCTGTAGGATAAGGGGTAACGTTTTTATTAAAAAAGGCGACCATCTGGCCGCCTATTTCCTGATCGTAGCTGTTTTTGCCTTTGGCTACGTTACTCTTTTTCTTTGACATGTATCTTTTTATCTTTAGATATAATCGGGTCAACTCTTTCTTCTATTTCGTGCTGTGGGTGTCTAACATTTCTCAGTACCGAAGATACAATGTTTAACATTGCTTTCATTGGATACGAGAATATTGCTAATACTGCAGTTAATAATATACCAGCTGATAAGCAACTAATAATAAACAAAGTAAAAATAACTTCAAGCATTAAATTCCAGAATCCTGCAACTCCAACGTCTAGAAAAGACTCTTTACCAGGATTTCTAAATAATCTAATATGTACTCTAAGTGTGGAAATTAAGTCCGTAAATTTTTCTGTTAGGACCATCAATAGTCCACGGTATAACTCTGTCATTGCGATTCCTTATCATTGAATAAACTACTGTATACTTTTAATTTATCTCTTTTTGCGAGCTTGGCTTTATCAAGTGCCGTTGGATTAACTTCGCCATTCTCAATTAAGATATCAATCATACAGAGCAAATCTCCTATTTCTTCTTCTAATTTTGCTCTGTGTTTTACTCCAGATTTGTGATTGCCATCAATGCCAAATCTAAAACATTTGCTTATTTCTTGTATTACTTCCGCACATTCTTCAGCGGTAATAATTAATGTTTCTTCGAGCTTATTCATCAACTAACTCCATTTCTTCAACTGCTGGTACAACTCTCCAGTCGGTGTTAGCTTCAACCTCTTTAATCATCTCAACTACAGCCCGTTCGGCTGCTGCTTGTGTTGTATAAGCACGTTCGAATATTCTGTTGCCATCTTCCATTTCGGCCATGGCAATATAAATTTTTGTCATACGTATCCTCAATTGATGTTATAATTATACTAGCAAATTTGGTAAATGTCAATAGATTTTAGCATCTGTGCAGCTCTTACACAGACTATCCGAACTATAACAAGGTTTGATATTTTCTCTGATCAACCTGGTCATTTCCGGGCCAGTAAATAAGTCTTGATATTCTTGTGTAACTAGATTACCTAAAATATGTTTATTATCGTAATCCATACAACACAGAACTACGTCACCATTTGGTAGTAGTACGTGTTGATCGTAGTTAATTGTTTTACTGCAACTAACTGGTGCTTCGTGTTTTGTTACAAAGTTAATAGGTTGTTCTTTGACTTGTTCTTTGTTTAGGCTACCAGCACGATCATGCCCAAACCAATTATACAATTGAATACCAAGGTGCTGCAGATCTTTATGTATCTTACCATGATCGCTCATGGTCATTGCTTCAAGTTTAATACCAGCGTCTTGCACAGATGAAGTTATCATATGAAACACTGTTTCCCATTCAGGACTGTACTTCCATCCTTTCATGTTACCATACTCATCTGGAAAGTGTACACTAAACACTTCAACTTGATTGCGATATCTATAAAATAACTGTGCTACTTTTTCTGCAGTTTCAACAGTCCAGTTATATAAAGTAGAATATACTGCTACGTTATGTTTTTGTTTTAATGCATGTTCTAGCATGTCAGTGGCGGCAGGGTTAACCCATACTTCACTCATTCCTGAAAAGTCAATACGTGTATTGGCAGGAACTTTACTTAATGCTATTTTAAATGTTTCCAATGTCATGTACTTAGGATCGTCTTTTCCATAAGCATCTCTAAGATTATCTTGAGGACAAAAGTTGCACATCAACGGACAACCAATCATGGTTGTGATTTCTAAAGTAGGTCTTTGCATGTGATTACTTATCGCGGCGCTGTCTAGGGGTTGAATCTTTATCTCGAGATATTGGAGTACGACCTTTTGGTGTTATTTGTACTCTGGTCTTTTCTGGATCAGAAATTGGTTTGACTTTTAGTGCAGTAGGCGGTGCGCCATCTATTTCGTCGTCTGTTACTACAGGCTTACCACCGTTTTTAAGAATTTGGAATCCCATTTTGCCATCAATTGATGTGCTTTTGTATCTAGTGCCAGCTTCTATAATAACACCAGTAACTGTTTCAGATGGATATTGTGTGTCAAATGGCAGTAAAATAATCTTATCGTTTTTTTCTTCAGCGTTGGTGTATACTTGTACCAATGCGCCATTGTTTAAAATTATTGATGCTGCTTTACCAAAATCTGTTTTCTTATTAATATGTTCTGCAACTGAATGAGCACAGGCACTTACCATATGATAAAAAGGTGTAGCTTGGTCTGGGTTTCTAGGAGTGCGTAATGCCCATAGTTTCTTTAATGCAGGCGACATCCATGGCAAAGAATCTAAATTCTCGTTTATTGACATCCACGAATATTGACCATTGGATAGATTCATAATAGCCTGTGAATCTTTATCGTTTATTATCTTAAATTGAACTGCTAATGTTAACGGTGCATTTACTGCAGACTGTTGTTCAATTAAATTAATAATTGCCAACGTGTCTTGATATTCAACTAATAATTTTTTCGAGTCTGGATTACTTTCAAGTTTTCTAGCTTCTGACGATATATTAGTAACGCTGGCCTTAGCTGATCCAACTTTATTTTTACTACTGACTTTAATAATACGTCCTTCAGATCCAGTTAATAAACTATCACTGAGTCCTTCAGTCTTACTTGAACCAAAGCTAATACTGCTTTGTTGAAACCCGCCAGCACCTAAAAACTTTTGTTCTGCAGATGTAGCCGATCCTGTAAAGAAACCTGACTTCAATGCAATTGGATGTAGTAGTTCGCAGAACAAATCACGAAATGCTACAAAGTTAATTCCCTGTGATGGCACTTCAATTTTGTTTTGTCCGCCGCGACTTACTGCTAATGCAATTTGTGTCAATACATTATCTTGACCAAACTTCTGTCCAATTTGTGCAACAATATCTTCAGCCGACAACCCATCAAATTTTGTTAATACATCAGTAGGAGAATATCCAGCTCTGAGTTTTTCACTACTGCGAGCGCCTAAGCGAAGACCCGGAATAGAGCTATTGTTCCAAAAGTTATCACGATGATTAGGTGCAATCTGTTTAAAGTATTTTATATAAGCATGTATGCTACCGTCAGGATAAGAAAATTGTGCTACACCAAATCCGCCCATGCCATTGCTGGAATTGAGTTCTGCTACTTCTATACCTTGTCTCTGCAATTCTTCTGCTACTTGTGCCACTGTAGGCACTACTTGATCTTTTTCAAATTTGCCGGCGTCTGGAAAAAACTTTAAGTCTCTAAAAATGATCTCGTTATCATTTTCATCTTTAAAGATATCCCCAGTACTTCTTCCTGCAAGTCCGGTAGCTTCGGTAAGCATGTTAATTAAATTACGCATAACTGTTATTTATAAAATTTTTATGAACGTTTAATTCATGTTGCGTTGCAATAAGTACTACGTCACCCACAAGGAGAAATCATGACAATTGACTTTGAAAGTCTAAAAGAACGTCTTAAAGAGATGTTCCCAAATCAACACAAAAGCGATGTAGAGCAGTACATAGAAAGTAAAAATCCATCAAATCCTGCGGAAGTTGAGCATTGGATTCAACAATGGAATTACAGTAGTCAAAAGTACTTGGGTTTATAATGCGTAAAATCATAAAAGCCATTATTGAAGCAAGACAACGTCAAGCAGATTTATACTTGCGTTGTTTGACTGCTGGTATCTAATCTCTCTATATCTGACTCGTCGCACTGATCCCCATATTGTATTTCTATAATGCTGCAAGGCACTGTAAATGGATTAGTTAGCTGATGCCATGTATTTGTTAGTACACGAAATTCATCATAACGAGTTAGTATCTTAGGAGGATTGTGCATGTCACCTGGCATAGCCATGTTGATCATGCAGGTACCTTCTGTAATCATCCAATACTCGCTACGATGTTGATGACGTTGCATACTAAGCATTTGTCCAGGTTCTACTGTAAGAACTTTTACTTTAGCACCTGGTGCATCGTGTATAGTTTTGTATGTACCCCATGGACGTTGTACTTCTGCCGCCGTCCAATTTTTAAGTAAATCGCTGCTGCTATTTGCTTTATCAGTACCACCAACTCCAAACACAAATTCAACACCTGATACATTCTTTTCAGGTATATTTTCTATGTTGCGATCACCACCATTAGCAAAAACGATGCGATGATCAGGATATGTGTCTTTAACAAACTCCAATAAAGAACAAGCAGTGCCATCTGAATCATCAAAGATTATTGCAGCATCTACTGATTTTATATTATGTACAATAGCACGACGCTCTGCAAGAGGCATAAACGCTCGTCCTTTTTTACGCACTAACCATTCGTCACTGTTTACACCTACAATTAAAAAATTTCCTAACGCACGAGCTTCGGAAAATAATTTAATGTGTCCTGAGTGTACAGGATCAAACCCACCACTAACTACGACAATAGTATTCATTCTTTAGGTATTAAGTTATCTTTATCTAACCAGGTTGTAACTAATTCTTCTTGTTTAACATATCCAAAACGATTTATACAGGACATTACAGTATTACTAAGCAATCCAAGATCTGCTAAGTCATACCAACTTGTAGACTTTGGATCCATTGGTTCAATGTCTGATTTATAAACTGCTGCATACAACCACGGATTGTTTTCTGTTTTTTTGAAATATGCATCTCTGCAATCAAATCCGTTAACGGCCAGCATATACATAAGATTAACTATATTATGATTATAATAGCATCCACTCCAGCTTAAATTTTGTGGTCTATTGTATTCGTAATGCGCTGCCTGAGGAAATACTAATATCAACATACCGTTAACATTCATTTGTTGATTCCACAGTTTAAGTGTTTGCAAAGGATTTATTACATACTGAAATGCATCATGCGACCAGATTAAATCAGCTGGCACTGGCAACACAGCACTTGTTTCAAAGTCGTCTTCGAACATGTGTACATTGCTTAAATTTGATGTTTCTTTTTTAACACGTGATAAATTTTGATCAACAGCACAGCATGTGTAGTTACGTGGTTCTGGTGGATCATCTCTGGTCCACAAGTTTGCCCACCATTGAGTATCTAATCCTGCGCCACAGCCAAAGTCTGCAATAACTTGTAAACTATCTAAAAAACTATCATACTGATATAAGATATCTAGTACTTCTCTGCTATGATTGTGACTTTCCTGTGCGTTCTTAAACGGTGCCATTTTTTAATACCTCAAATATAACTTGTTCTTTTAGATCTTGTAGTCTTGGTGCTAGTTGATAACAGGCTTCTGCTATCTCGTTGTCTGTGCCCCAACTACGCTGTGTAGCAAGATGACTTGCCCACTTACCTACAGAGTCTTTTAGTAATTGAATATCCACAGCATTGTGTCTAGGACGGGCCCGGCAGCACATGTTGTATTCGTTTAGTAATTGATCTGCGTATTCTTTAAAATCCATTATGATATTGTAATATCTTCCATACCTGCTGTACGTAGTCGTACAACATGGCCTAGCATAAAGTTTTTACTTTCTAAGCCTTTCATTACACCTAACCATTTGTTTCTAAGTAGTGCTACTTCATTGATGATAGTTTCAAAATCAATTACTTCGTCTTCTCCATCAACGTATTTTTCTGCATCACGACTAGTAAGTGCTCGTGCATAAGTTTCTAAATATTTCTGAAAATGTTTGCGTCTAATTTTACGTAACTGTATGTTTAGGTATTCAAGGACTGCTTCAATTTCTTGCAATTGATTAAAACGATGTTCAGTAATACCGGGCAAGTTTGCTGCAGCTCGCTCAACATTTCCTCGAATATACGTTTCTGATTTTGCCGCGGCAAGTTCACCTTCATAGAAATTAATGAAGTCTGGAATCTTGCCTAGGTCGGATACAACTTTATTATACCACATATTTTTCTAACCATGGAAATAGTTCACGCCAATTGGTATTACGCCTACGATCTTTTTCATTTAAGAAAATAATCAATTTCTGAATTTCTTCTGTGTTTGCTACGCTAGACAAATATTCATGTGCAATACCTTCCATATACTCTTTTGCATTGCGTTGTTCATTTGTATCTACAGGCATTAATTGTAATATATTTTCAAAGTCTTTGTCAAATTCACCGGGACCAAATATCTTAGGAATCATATAACTAGGACCCGGACTTGCAACAGAAAAGAAATGTCCTATATTTTTTTGTTTACGCCATGCTGTTAATTTTTCTAGAAACTCTGGCATAGTCTTAATAGTCAACGGAGTAACAACTTGATTAACATTTACTTTGATCCACTTTTGTTCTAGTACGTATTCAAAGTTCTTTTCCCAAGTATTTAAGTCCAGTCCGTAACGTATATATTCTTGCTGTGGTCCCCAACAATCTAAACTACAGGTTATATCAAATCGTTTAATTCTTTTTTCTTGTATTAACTGTTTTATTAAATCAGTGTACTTAACAAGAATCTTAGGTTGCATCATCAGATTAGTAACAATACTAAGTTCGCAATTTGGATTGTGTTGTGTTTGTAAGAATTCTAACAGAGTGTCAAATTCTTTTTGATAAAATGGTTCGCCGCCTAGTATATGCAATCTTTCTAAACTAGAATAATGTTTAGATAACCATTCTAGTAATAAAGGAAACAATGCTTCGGCATGATTTTCAAAAGTATTACTTAATACAATTCCATTTTGATTAAACAATCCAAATTTTTTATTTTCAAAATCTATTTTAGAACTGTTTTCTTCCCAACAATACAAACAAGCAAGATTGCAAGTATTGTTTAAAAAGACTTCCAGTATTCTAGGGGTAACGTGTATTGCACTAGGATCTTGTGCTAGCTCTTCGGGTATTTGATCGGGAATGTTTAAGTGTAGCATACGATCACTAAATCCACCAGCTTGCTCAACTTCTTTACAATAACCGCAACTGTCACTAGGCCACTCTCCGGCTAGCATCTGTGTACGTTCGTGAAGCTTTTTTTCTGTGTTGTGAAAGTTCGCAAAATTCTCTGGAGTCAGTTGTGTCCATGCCGTTCTATGGCACGACCCGGTTGTTCTTCCGGGTAGATACAACGTGCTCCAGGTCCATTTTAGTTTACAGGCAGTTGCCGTTTTTATAGGAAAATACTTTGCAGTCTTACTCGTCATCGTAATCGAGGTCGTCTTCCTCGTCTACATATTCTTCAAGACTACGTTTAGTATATCCATCTGTACCGCCAAAGTCTTTTAACTCTTTTTCGCTAAGTGCATCGGCTAGCATACTCATTAGAGTGTCGCTAGCTGCTTGGCGTTCTTTGGTAGGTACATACTCTTTAAGGATAGTGTAAGTTTCAATTAAAACTTCTACATCAATGCTCATTCTTCAGTTTCCTCTTCAAGTTGAACTGCAACAGCATCTTTATGTGGATGTGCTATAAAGTCTGCCATAACCTTATCCAAACTGTTATCTTCGTTACGTTCCCAGGCTTTGCGGAACTGCTTAATAACTGTGCCGTCTGCTAGGGTATATTTAAGGCTATTGCCTTCCTTGCTTAATAAACCTTTTCCTTCAAACATGTCTACAAGTCCTGAGTATGGATTCATACCAGACTCATAAGGAATCTTAACTTGTACTGATTCAAATGGCTTGGCATAACGTGTTTTCATAATCTTACATGCTGCACGAATACCTTTTACTTCACTAATCTTATTACCATCTTCATCTTCTTTTAACTTCAACTTACGCATAGCAACAACGATAGAGGAAGCGTAGATAAAACCCTGTCCACCGCTGATCTTGTCATCAGGATCAAACATGTCCTGGCTTGCGTAGGTATGATTTGTGGCAACCAACCCGATGTTTAAGCTGCCGAACATATTCACACAGTTACGTACTAGGGCGGTCAGTGCCTTGGGCTTACGACCCATATCACCTTTTAGATCGCCGGCTTCGAACTGGTTTACATCAGTTGGAGTTAGTAGCATACCTAAACTATCTAACACAATTAGTACCTTGGGACGTTGGTCTTCTGGCAATGTTTTATACTCTTTAACAAACTCTGTGATCATCTTGGCTACATCATCAATCATGGCCATGTTGAGCTTGAGAAGTTTCTCATCGCTCGTGTCAACGCCAAGAGCGTGTAACCACGCTTCGTCAAGTGCGTTCTCAGTGTCGATAAGGATAACATAAATGCCTTGCTCCTGCGCATTCTTAACGAGATTTCCTGAGCAGATAAAGGATTTACCCGCACCAGATTCGCCAGCGAATACAGTAACCTTGCCCATCGGAATGCCTTTGTTAAAGTCGCCGCTAATAAGGTAGTTGAGTGCGTAGTTGTTTGTTGAGATCCAGTCAGTTGGATCGTTGAAACCGATACTAATGCCGTCAATGCTTTTTGTAATACTTTTACGAAATTTTGATACGTCAAAGGGTTTTCCCATGATAATTTTCCTTGTATAGTTCTTTAAAAATTTTAGTGCTGTCTAAGTTACGTCTTGAATCCATTTCTTTTAATAAATTAAAAGAATTTAATAATTTCTTTTCATATGGTTGATTAATATAATCTAACACATTACGGTAACCGTCTTCGATCAAGAAGCCCGGCTGTTTGTTAATACGTAACAATAGTTCATCTTTAACTAAGTTTAACATATTGGCCGGAAGATTCCTAATGTTTAGGTAATCTGGTTCTAACAATGCGCCAATTACAAAACTGTTATTATGAAAACCCATGTCAGTCAAGTAATCCACGCACTTAAAAATACTTTGATAGTTTAATAAGAAGTGCAGCATATTAAATGATATGCGATGATCTAACTTTTGGATAACTTTTAAGTTATCAACAAAATCCAACCAACGTCCACCATATCTAATATATTCATATTCTTCTTCGATTGATTCTACACTTACTGTCCAATGTACATTCTTAAAAGAACAAACAAGTTCAAAAATACGTGTGTCTACTTTGCTTAAATTTGTGTTTATTCTCAATTTAACATCAGGATTTTCTTTTTGTAAAGCCTGAAGTAAATTGTAATTTTCTTTGATCAAAAGAGGCTCACCTCCTGCCAAATAAACATGTTTGAGCTTCTTTATGTTGTCATAAATGTAGTTTGCAAATTCTGTTCTATTATGATCCATTGGTGTTTCAATCTTTAAGCCTAATTCGCTTTCCCATTTACTACTAAATTCTGGGTAACAGTACACACAGGCAAAATTGCACAAGTTTGACCACCTTACATCTATGGTGTGTAGATCAAAATTTTCAACATGTTGATATGTGGTTAAAGGTACGGATTTGAGTTCTCGCAAATAAAAAACTCTATCACTGATTATATCAAGGCTTTTTTTATTTTGTTCTAGCTTATAACACGGGTGACACCTAGAGCCAGGTTGATTATCTAGCATGTCACGTTTGGTGGTTATGTTTGCTTTGTCGTTGAGTATTTCATGTATAGAATTATTTTTTATATTACCAATTGATTCTGCACTACGTATACAATTTTTAATACTACCATCAAAATTATACATCAATCCAGTCCACGGAATTGGACAAAAATTTTTATTTGTTAAGTAATCTTTTGGACTCATGGATAATTCACTGTCAATGCTATTTCTTGTATCTCAAGATCAATTCCCAAATCTAACATGTTAACAATTTTTTGTGCCCAGGTGTTTACGTCTGCATAAGGTCTAGGACTTGTCTGATTGGGTTGAGTAGCTACTGCACCTGGTTTGATCAAACATAATTTTGGCCAATTATGTAGATATCTCAACTGCTTAATTGCTTCTTCTAAAGCAACTTTTTGCACATAATATTCGGTCATTTCTAAACCTGGTAATGTGCTTGCTGGCTCGGAAGTCATGAATGTACTAATGTTTATAATTTTTTTGTTTTCAATTCCTTGCCATTCTTTATACAATGCAAATAACAATTCTGTTTGAGCAAATCCTACCTGCGCATTGTTTATACAAATATCACAATTTTTAATTACATCAACAACTTTTGGAATGCTTCTTATGTTATATCCATTTCGTCTACTAAGGCCAATCACGTCGTGCCCTTGCGACTGATAAATGTTACACAGTGCTTGACCTATTCCTGCAGTATGTCCGGTTATTGCAATCTTCATGTTATATTTCTCAAATCTTTTTGTTCTTTAATAAAATTATCTAATTCCAGTTGATTATTTCTATCAATTGCAACTAGGTCAGGGAATAGTGACTTATATGGCAATGTTAAACTATTTTCGTATTTCACATTAATTGGATCCGGACTATGCAAAAACGCATAGGAATGATCGAGTTTTTGTTTGTTAGCAAACTGTTTTATTTTTATAAAATTATGGATGTTTAACGCACTTACTGTGGTCCATGTGTTTATATCTAATTTATCAATATTTTTATAATATAATAAATTTTTATAAAAATGGCTCCATTTTATAGGCCACCTCACAAAATCATGAACTTCATCGATACCATCTAAACTAACAGTGAGAGTCACCTTGATATCTCTATCGATAAGATCTTTAATTTCTTCGATAATTATGGAGCAATTGGTGTTTATTCTTACTGATTTGATTGACAATGGTAAATTTTGTAAGATTTCTTTATAGTTCTTGCTAGCACTAGGCTCTCCGCCATTGATATCAAGATGCACTACTCTGTGCAAAGGTAATTTCCAAAATTTATCTATATTATTGAAAATTGGAAATGTCTTTGACTTCAAACTTCCAATTTTTGTACTTAACGATTCATTGCAAGTAATACACCCACTGTTACAAATGTTATCTAAAACTCCGCCCACAATAAAGTAATCCGGCTGGGTCTGTTGTTTGTCAAATTCAATCGCATTTAATCTAATACTGGTTTTATTAATACTTTCTGTCTCTTGGCATCTGTTACATTCATGGGGCCATGTTTCTTGCTCCATATGTAGTTTGATATCATGTAACCATTGGCTAGTTTCCATATCGGCCAATGTATCAAATTGAGGGGGATCAATCATATGGCCGCATCTACTCACGGTTCCGTTGAAATTAAATCTAACAAAGTGAGTTAATCTAGGACACTGCACAAATCTATACTCCGCTGAATTATTTCATTAAACACATCAGGATAATTGTATTGTAAAGTTTTTAATATAACTTTAAATGGTACAGTTTTTCCTATTAAATTTTCAGTTAAAACTTTATCAATGGACAAATAAAAGTGTATCTTTTCCAGATGCTTGACACTTTGCTTGATTAGGTCTTGATTGGGATGATCAGTAGGGAACCAGTCAATGGGATTTATGTTAACATTGGTTACATTTTTAATTTCTGTAATAGAATTAATTCTAATTTTTGCTGTGGTAAATCTTTGTAAATTTACCAGCCAATGAAATTGTGGACAAAAATGATTATTTAGAAAAAGATAGTTAGTAACAAAATGTAAGGCCGTTGTCACATCTAAATTCTTATTGTGTCGTAGAAATGTATCTAACCCGGAAATATAGCGTTGATAAGGATCTCGTACAAATATATCTACGACTTTTAGATTTTTTATTTCATTATCTTCCAGCAGCCTAAATCCAGAATTATACAAACTTGTGCTTGCGTTCTTGTAGATAGGATAAACATATCGTTGTGACGGTACTATTTCTAGTATGTCACAACGATCTGGAAAAATAATGTTATCTAATTGCGATAACATCTGTCACAACCTTATTTGCTACGGTTACGGATCATGGCCAAGATGTCCTCGGCCTTCTGACTTGAAGGTTTAGCTGCGACTGGTGCTGTTGCAACAGGTGCATCATCTTCGTCTGCTTCAAATGGTGCAGGTTGTGCCGCTACTGCACCTGAGTTAGGAGCAACGTAACCTTGGGCTGGTGCTGCCTTAGCTGCTGGTGCAGGTGTTGCTTCTGCATCACCGCCTTTGCTTTGGAAGCCAGCTGGCTTAAAGTATTGACCCCATTTGTCTGGGTCGTATGCTTGACCATCCACACTTGCTTCAAACATTTCTTTGATTACTTTAAGTTCTACTTCGCCTGGACGCTTTGGTAAGAAGTCTGCTAAGTTGTACAAACCGTGAGCATCAATTGC
>JAUKPS010119905.1:0-19715 GCA_032273165.1 Chlorellidium tetrabotrys
TCAACATCCATATTTGTTTGTTTAATGCCAATACACGGTCTTGAGCATAGTTAGATATTTCTTCATAATCTTCATCTTCAGCCACATCTTCTAGTTCATCGTAACTATCTTTAAGTGCTTGTAAATCTTTCATTACTGCTTCCAATAAGAAATCGCTATCACCCTCAAGTATTTTTGTAGATATTTCGCTTTCATTCAATACATCTTGTATATCACAAGGCATGTATTCTTCCATGCTGCGTAATAGTTCAGCAATCACATCAATTTGATCTTGTAAACTTTCGTATATCTTTTGTAGTAATTTGTGGTCACTATAGAAGTTACGACCTTCTGTATTAACATGAGCAACATGGCTGCGATAGTAAGCAACAAAGTTGTTGTTAAAGATTTGCGTTAGTAGTGTTTGTGTTATCATAATATTATTTAATCCTATATTTTTCTAGTATATCTAAATGGTGCTTGATCAATGGATCATTTGGATTATTTAATTTACGCAAACCCTGTTCAATAACATCTCTATGAACTTGCGGGATAGAGGCAATTTTTTGTTCAAATTCACTTTCTCCTGCTGATTTTATACCATTAAAAGTTCTTGCTTGGTCATCAGTTAGCATTTTACTTACATTACCTGGCCCCTTTTTTTTTGAGCCTCTCCAACTATATTGTTAAATCTATCACTAGAAGAAACTAAATTACCTTTTGAATCATATCTTGCTAACTCTCCGGTTATGTCGGAAATAACAGGTGCTGTTGATGCGTTAGTTATTTTAACTTTTGTTCCGTCAATTAGCCTACCAAACATTACGCCTGTCTTGCCGCCACTATTCATTGCTTCTATAATTAAATTATCACCCAATGGCTTAAAAGTTGCCGGTTTATCTAATTTTACAATTCTGCTTTTTGGTGATGATTCTCCATTTGCTTTAGCATTTTTGCTTAGGTCAGTATAATCTCTTTTTATTTGCTTATTAATTTTCTCATTAAATTCACCAATTTGTTTTTGTAAGTCAACATGTTCTTTACCTAATTGATTCATTTGCTGATTATATGCCGCCATTTCTTCTGGTGGCATTTCAGCAGGATTACGACCTAACATTGGTTCACGCAATTGTGCTGCTTGTTGTTCATTTTGTTCTAATCTTGCTCTTAATGCGTCAATATCTACCTTTGGAGCAGGTGGTGTTTCAACAACTGGAGCTGGCTTAGGTTGTGCTACTAGTGGAGCAACTACTGGAGTAGGTGGAACAACTGGTGCTGGGGCAACAACTGGTGCTGGAGCAACAACTGGTGCTGGAGCAACAACTGGTGCTGGGGCCGGTGGCATTTCAGCAACTGGTGCTGGAGTTACTGCCTGTGGACCACTCTCAGGAATCTTGCTTGCTGCTACTTGTTGTGACAATTCTGCTGGTGATACTGGTCCAGGACCTTTAGGCATTGGTGGATATTTACTATTAATACCTGCACGATCCGCTGCTCTCATGTTTGTTGATGCCATACCTTCTGGTGACACATATATTGGAACTTGATTTAATGATCCTGAAGGAACACTAGTATCATATGTCAATTGAGGCAACGGAGCAACTGGTCCGGCAGGTGCCGGTGGCGCTGGAGGAGCAGGCGGTGCTGGAGGAGCAGGTGGCGCTGACTGAGAAGCATTAAATGCTGCCTCTTGTTGTGCTTTCGCTAAGTTACTAGCAAATTGTGGATCAAAGTTTGCCGCTTTTGATAGTTGACCTGTACGATATGCCTGCGCTGCTTTTTGTGCTGCGCTAATTGGTAATGGTGCTCCACTAAATATTGACAAGCCAATATCTGCTGCTGCTGTTAATGGATTCGCAACATATTCACGACCAATACGCTCACCAATTGCTTGTGGCACTCTACCTTGTACAGGTATCATTCTCTCACCGGCCATATTTGTTTCTGCTGAATTTAGTGCTTGTTTTGCTTGTGGCGTATTGAACAACTGACTACTAGGTTGCTTAGATTGTTCTAATTCGTTTAGTCCTATCTTGCCAGCATTAAACTGTTGTACTGCCCAATCAGGATAGTATGATTCTCTTAATGGAACATAAGCTGATCCCGGCATCCCCGGCTCTGGATTCATTACGCCATGTGCTACGCCTTTTGCTCCACGAACATAATTCATTGGATTAGCAAGTGGTGCTGCTTTAGCAATATATGGTGCTGCTTTTGCTGCGACAGGTCCTGCCGCCATCAACCCTGTGTTCATCATATTCTCTACATCAGATGTTGGAATACCAGTCATGTTTGAAACAGATGGTGCTACACTAGTAACACCTTGACCAACATATCCCATCATTTTTCTTGATGCTTCATTTTGATATGCTGGGTCGTTAGTAATACCTAATTGATTACCTATAGGATTTGCTGATGGAATAAATGGCACTTGACCACTCATTACTTTATTTTGTAATTGAGTTGCTTCTTCTGGTGATTTCTGTAATGCTCGTGCGCCCGCGTATGTTGCTTGTCCTGCTAATGCGCTTGGTGCGCCAAGAATCATATCACCTAAACTTGCTGCTGACTTACCAAAATCTTTAGCATAGTCAGTTGCTGTCTTAGGTGGTGGTAAACTCGCAAGAATTTTATTTTTTGCTACTACAGGATCAGTAGTGTCAATATCATAATGAACACCTTTATATTCGTATATAGGCATTTTAGTTTATCTTTATAGGATTTTGTGCTGTGCCTGGTTGACCCTTCTCGCCAAAAGACCAATCATTTGTTCCAGCCTTGTCATACTTCTTCATTAATGTAATCATTGCTTGTAATGCTGCTAGACGAACTTCAACTGGCTTCTTGCTATCCGCAAAAGCGCCTGATGCTTGCTTATAAACTTGAACATCATAATCAGATTGTGCGCCTTCAAAGCGTGGTGTATTAGCAAGTAATGGGTAAGCCAATACTTCTAACTTAGCAATATTTTGTTGACCTTTTGTGCCAACACCAATCTTACTTGCTAAAGTATCTACACTAGTTCCAAGACCAGATCCAGTAGATTCTTTAATCAAACTTGCGATTGGTTGTACTAAACTATATGTTTGATCAGCAAAGTATTGGTTCTTTACATCTTGCGCTGCGTTTGTGCCTAATGCTGCCTCTGGTGGCTTTTCTCTAGCAAGTTCTAATTCTTTTTTCTTTTGTATTCCTGCCGCTGTTGCTTCTTCTTGAGCCTTAAGTTGTGCTTCTCTTTGAGCAGGGTTTCCGGCAACTGGAGCAACGGGGGCCGCGACTGGTGCTCGTGGTGCTTGTGCTACAGGAGCAACAGGTCTTTGTGCCTGTTGTGGTTGAGTTGCTTGCGCTACTAATTGCTTAACAGCATCTGGCCCATATTGATTTACTAAACTATTGATAGCGCCTTGACGATCATTTGGATTAGTTATAGTCAATGCTTGCTTAACTAAATCAGCAGGATTACCTTGCCATGGTGCTACACCACTAGGACTTGCTGCTTGTGCTGGTTGTGCTTGTGCTGGTTGTGCTTGTGCTGGTTGTGCTTGTGCTGGTGGTCCGCCTGGTGGTATTCTGTTTTGAGCCACACCAGCAGGTGATGGTGTTCCACCTCTAACTTGTCGTTTATATTCTTCTGGCAATGGACCAAACTTGGCTTCACTTTCACCAATAATTCTTTCTCTAACTTCAGCACTTGCGGTAGGACCAGCATATGCTAATTTGTTTTGTAGTTCTTGTAATTGAATTGTGTTTCTAGTGTTGATATCACTACCAATACCAAATGGGCGTAGGTTGTTGCTAGCACCTTTGTAAATCTTACCATTGTTATCAACTAACTGAATACCTTGTGGCGTAGTTCTTTCATAATAAACTTCACCAGTAGTTACATCTTGCATCTTGCCAGTATGTGTTTCAGCACCTTTTTGTACTGTACCATATTGTGCTGCCATTACAAGTTCTTCTGGAGTTAATGCTTTACCAGTTGCCGCATTGTAACCATCAATAGGTGTGCCATTACTTGACATCTTTACAATTGCTGGTTGACCATTAATTTGAGTGTAGGTATCTTTACCTAAGCCTAGTTTTGCTGCTTCTTCTTGTGCTGATTGTTGCATACCCAACATGCCAAACGCAATTGCTTTTAGCCAACTGCCGCCACTAGTTCTTTGCTTCAATGCTGATGCTAAATCACTAGGACTCATAGTTTGTAATTGTTCTTGTGCTGCTTGCTTATCTCTTTGTTGATTGATAATATCTGCCGCACGATTTTTCGCACGATCTTGTAAATATGTGGGTACTTGAGCATGAGTTCCAAACTGTAACAACTTTAATGGATCATCTTGTATCTCCTGATACTTTTGTGCTGCTGCTTGTAAATTAATACCTGGCTGTGCCATTTGTTGTGGCATTCTCATACCCGGACCTTGTTGACCATAGCCAGGACTAAATTGACTTACAGGTTGTGGCGCAGGTTGAGCCACTGGTTGTGGCGCAGGCGCAGGTTGCTGTGTTGCTGCTTGTTGTTGTAATGCTCTTGCTTGCGCTTCTCTTTGCGCTCTTTGTTCTTCTACCTGAACATTTTGTTGTAGTTGATCCGGACTGACAGGTGCTACTATAGCACCTGTAGGCTGTTCGTTGGGTGTTCCAAGACCTGGTTTAGCGCCGTCAGCTTGAGCAAGTGCTTCTTGCTCTAGTCTGCGTCTGCGTTCTTCTTCAGTTTCTTGTCCACCAAATGCGTCATAATTTTCATAAGCCATATATCATTAATCCTTAGAAGAACTTAAATGCGTCAGCAGCATTAAAACCCATTTTACTACCTGTTTCTGAAGTTGATTGAGTACCTCTAAAGTCAGGGGTATAACTTGCTGCTGGTGTTCCAAAGATTACACTAGCATATTGATTGTACAATTGTTGTGGTGTCATTGCTGCTGATACTTGTTGACCTGCTGCGCCTAATGCTTGACCAATACCGCCTTGACCTAATCCTGCTAGTGTTGATGCTGCGCCTGCTCTTTGTTGAGCAATTTGATTTTGAATCTGTGCTGCTGTTGCTGCTTGTTGTGATTGTGCTTGACCTGCTAGTTGCTGTCCTGCTAATGCTTCTCTAGCACTACCTAGATTACCAGTGCCACCAAATTGTGCTTTCTGTGCCGCAATGTTTTGTTGATATTGTTGTTGAGCAGGACCCATCGCTGCCATGATCTGATTCTTCTCATAGTCTGGACTAAACAAACTTTCAAGACCACCAATACCTGTGCGTAATGCTGACTCACCAGTTTCACCCAATGCTTGTTGTGCTTGTCCTGCTGTTCCAGCAAGATTTTGTGCTGCGTTAACTACACCACCCACATTCTTATTGTAAACATCAGTAGCGCCTGTAACAGCATTTGTATATGTGGGTGCTATTGTTCCCGTAAAGAACCCTGTTTGCGCGGCAATTTGATCTTTTTGCTCTTGCGTTAGTGTAGGGGTTGTTGTTGATGATGATTTTCCAAAACTCATTGGTATTATCCTTTATATTATATTTAGTGTAACTTGCTTATCTACCTGTTTTCATTATGCTAGCAACTTGTTGTTGTATCGTATAATAAGTATCCCAGTCACCCGCTGCTGCCGCTGCTTGCTGTTTGTTGAACCATTGTGGTCCAAGTTGTTGTGTTACCTTATCATAGCCAGTAGGTATCATTGATAGTGCTGTTTGATCACTAACAGCCGTATTATTTGCTGTAGTTTTTGCTAGAGGTGTAGTAGGTATTGTTTTTAATTGTCCAACTTTACTATAGTCAAAGTTCATTACATTCTTATTAGCATCTGTAATTGGAACTCTGCGTGTAGCATCTTTGACTTTAGTGGTCTTAAGTTCTTTACCATCTATCAAGTCTTGTATATCTTGACTTGTTAATGGTTTAGCAAGTTGTTGTAAGCCCCATGGTGTATTAGGCGCCTGAGGTTGTGTATTAAACAATGTCTCATTAAATGTAGGACCTGTTTGGAACGCATGTTGTCCCCAATAGTTCTTACTTTGCGCTGTATCAAATGTATTGTAGAATGAGCCCGGCTTGATCCATCCTGGATTTAAATAGTCTGCTATAATGCCTGTAGCGCCTGATGCACCGCTTGCTCCACTCGCTCCAGTAGAACCTGTAGCACCGCCAGTTGCTCCAACAATGCCAGTTGCTCCGCTAGCGCCTGACGCTCCGCTAGCACCACTAGCACCCGATGCTCCTGACGCTCCAGACGCACCGCTTGCTCCGCTTGCTCCGCTAGCACCTGACGCACCACTTGCTCCGCTAGCACCTGACGCACCACTAGCACCTGAAGCGCCACTTGCTCCGCTTGCTCCTGTTGATCCAGATGCGCCGCTTGCGCCGCTTGCGCCTGTAGATCCAGTTGCACCGGGGCCAGTTGATCCTGTAGCGCCACCTGTTGCTCCACCTGTTGAACCTGTTGCGCCTATGCCAGTTGCTCCAATTAATCCCGTTGCTCCAATCAACACATTGCCCACAACATTTGCTACGATTTGATCAATAATCACATTGGCTATATTTGCTGACACATTGCTGATGTTGTTTGCCACAACATTACTAATAACCACATTGCTTAAATTGCTAATGGTATTTGATATGTTGTTGGCAATGATGTTGCTAAATGTTGAGTCGGTAATGTTAGCAATAGAGTTGCTAATATTGTTTGCCAAAACATTGCTTACATTTGCGTTGCTTACATTACTGGTAAGATTGCTTAAATTATTTGCTATTACATTAGCAATAATCACATTGCTAATATTACTTATGGTGTTGGAAACATTCTCAATAACCACATTACTTACATTTGCGTTCGCAATGTTGCTGATGGTGTTACTAATGTTGTTTGCGACCACATTTGCTATTACCACATTGCTGACATTGCTTACAATGTTACTAATATTGTTTGCCGTAACATTGCTAATATTTGTATCGCTTATGTTGCTTTCCACATTACTTATATTGCCTACAGTCACATTACTAATGTTTGCGTTGGTAATGTTACTTATGATGTTTGCTATGTTCTCAACAACCACATTGCTTATAGTTACATCGCTAATATTAGAAATAGCATTGGTAATGGTGTCAACCGTTACATTTGATATATTGGCGTTACTCAATGTGCTGATGACATTGTTAATCACAGCCACTTCGCTATTGCTTATGTTTAAGTTGCTTAAGTTAGCCACACTATTAGCAATGTTGTTTGCTGATGTATTGTCAATAGTTATGTTGGACCCATTCGCAACAATATTAGTTATGGTGTTAGCCATACTATTGCTGATATCTGTGTTACTTGTATTTATAATTACATTAGAGATATCCTGTGCTGTAACATTGGCAACGGTTATGTTACCCACATTGCTTATTACATCGCTAATGTTTCCTGAAGTAACATCTGTAAATGTAATGTTCGCAGGGTTAACTGAAGTATCCACAACATTACTAATGTTATTTGAACTAACATCTGTAAATGTAATGTTCGCAGGGTTAACTGAAGTATCCACATTGCTTATGTTGCCAACTGTAACATTGCTTGCTGTTATACTATCTGGGCTTACTGATCCAACAACATTGCTTACATCTCCGCCAGTAACATTGCTTAATGTTAAATTACCAATTTCTGCTGGAGTAACAGCGCCACTGACATTACCTAATGTGGTGTCAGTTATGTCTAGATTGCCAATTGAGCCTGGAGTAACAGCGTCTGTAACAGCGGCAACATTACTAAAATCGCTATTGGTTATGTTTGCGTTACCTATATTTACTGATCCAACTATGTTAGCAATTTGTTCTGTTGTCATGTCTCCAATACGAACGCCATCAATTGTTAGATTGTCTAATGATCCAGTAATATTTGATGTATTGCTTACTGGTAAGTTTGCCCAGTTATAATCTGTATTGCCTGTAACTGACAAATTGTTACCAACTACATTTACATTGCCTACATTGGCTAATGCTGTCCAAACATCTACATTGCCTGCAGGACCAACGGTAACATTGCTACCATCAGGGAAATAGATTGTTGATGTTCCAGTATTAATATCTTCAGTTGCTGTTGTAGTATTTGCCAATGTTGATGGTTCGGCGGTTACTGTAATTGCATAGTATCCTTGCGGTGATCTTGGAGTACCTTCATTATCATAATAGTATCCGCGATCTATTTGCTCTTGGGACAATGTATTTGTGCCCTCGGCTACTGCCCTTTCATAGCCTGTTAAGTTTGCTACATTGTTTGCTGCTATATTGTTTGCTGCTATATTGTTTGCTGCTATATTGTTTGCTACATTAAGATCGGTTATAATTGTGTTACCAGCATCACTTACAATAGTATTGCCTGTGTCATTACCTGCAATCTGTGTAGCATTACCATATGTTGTAGCATTGGCAAAGTTAACAACACTATTCATAAGATCTGGATTGACTGCACCAATGTTACCTGTATCTGTTACGACAGTAGATACAGGTGTAGTATCTGCAATTGTGGTCAAACTAGATAAATCTAAGTTACCAAGATTTGTGTCAACAAGGTTAGCCACACTATTGCTTGAGAAGTCACCTAAATCTATGTTAGCAAAAACACTATTCCAATCTACATTAGTTGTGTCAAATGTGTTAGCGCCTGTGTAAGTTTGGTTGCCTATATCGGCAACTGTATTTGTTGTAGTTGTGTCAACTGTTGATGGCGCAACATAACCACTATAGTCAGTAGTTGGCCCAGTGTCAGCAATGGTGCTATCAGCAGGTAGTGTTGATACATCTATTTGTCCAGGTGTAAAGTATGTAGGATCCATCCAACCTGGTAGACCAGTGTTAGTAGTGTCGCCATAGTTACCATAGTCAAAGGCACCGCCACCAGTAGAGTCAAAGAAACTTCCTCCACCACCACCAAAGTCATATCCACCGCCACCCCAGTCCATGCCGCCACCGCCGCCATATCCAATGGTCCATCCACCACCATCCATGTCCATAGTCATTGAACCGTAATCGCCGCCACCAAAGTCCTGCATTATCATAATATTATTATACCTTTATTGTATTTATTGTTTAATTACTTGTGCGGTTAAACTACGCAAGCCTGTGGTAACTTTACCTATTGTGATATCATATGGTGGCGTAACCTGTGGTGTTTCAAAGATAACTTCTAAGATATACCAATAGTATCCAAACGATGGACTGTCTAATACAGTAGTAAAGACTGCTCCTAAACTATCTGTGCCACTAGTTGTACCTGTAAATGTAAACAACTTCTCACTAACCAATACGCCATCAGCAAACAAGTATTCTGTTGACCCCGGCGTATCTGATGGAAAACCTCTGAAGCGTGTAATCTGTACTCTTACGCCATAATCGTTTGGCGTGTTAACTACATATTCCCACGACATGTCTAATTGTGCTGACAAAAACACTACTGTTGTAGGGCCCTCAACTGTAACTCTAGCGTTACATTCTGTGCTTAGTGTAACACCAAGACGATCTCGCCCAACATATCCGCCACTAATATAGTTTGCCCATTCATACGCTACAAAGTCAAATGTAACGATGACATAACTTGTTGTACAACTGAACACAAGATATCCACTATCATTGTATGAGTATGGAGGATTGCCACCACCATCATCAACAACATCAGTAATTGATACAATGTCACCAAACTGAAATGGTGCTGTTGCTAGTGGTGTAACAAAATCTAATCTAACATATTCGCTTGTGGGCCCACTTGCTGTGCCTGTACTATCGCAGGGGAAAGCGTTACTCAATGCTAGTTGTAAGTATATCGCAGGGTCTAGTCCAGAATCAATTGGTAATGACCAGGGCTGCTTAAAGCTAGGGCGCAAGTATGCTGGCAAGTATGCCGCAAAGCCCTGAAAGTTCTGACCCAAGCCTGAGGGACCACTAAGCAAATAATTTACTGCGTCTGTGATTCCCTCTGTGTCTCCGGCATCTACTGGATATTTTGCTACACTCATTATTGTTTACCTATCATCTTCAACTTGCGTGAACTGCCATGTTGTAGCACTACACATCCATACAGCATTATTGCTTGTGTCACCCAATTCTATTGTGTTAACACGATAGGCATTCTGATTGATCTGTGCCCAGGGTTGTTTGTATATTGTTGATCCATCAGCATCTACTGGGATCGTAACAGGTGTGATTACGGCTGGCGCTGAACCTACAGAGTTCGCTCCCTCAATCGTAACTGATAGGTTGCCATAGCCTGGGGTAATAGGTATCTCATTGTTGTCATTGTGTATTGCGCCCAGGTTAACTACTTCAGGTAGTATACGATGAACCATAAGTTTGCCACTATAATCTTTCAATAGTTTTATGTTGTCACGACGGAAGCGTGATGTGATGTTACCATCAGGATTAGTTTCACTTGTTATGAAACTAAAGCCCTGATCTTTCTGTATCAATTGACTACCCTCTACGCCCTGAGCATAGACAACGGTGCGTGAACTTAATAGTGGTTCCCAGTTAGGATCGTTAAATTCGTAGATAGGAGCCTCGCAACTGAATGTAGCACTAGACACATCTCGTGGCGCATTCCAGCAATCTAAGTCATAACGATAACTTAGCATCTTGTTTGGTATGCCATCAATTGCGTCACTGTCTGGATAGTATATCTCAACTTGACTGCGTTGTGTATTTGTTTCCATATATACACGATCATAGTTCGCTGGATCTAATTGATCAAAGAACCAATTCTTAACACGCTGGTTACCAATGCCTTTGAAGTCTTGTCCATCAAATACCCACACATCTCTAGCATCTACACCATACACTAGTTTGTCTGTGTTGGCCCAGCAATTGCTTGATAGTATTCCACGACCTTGATTGAACTGACGAACGCCAAGAATAGGCGCACTTGTTGTACTATAGTTGATTGGGCTGAACACAACTGTGTCCCAATAACTACACAAGAAGAATTGACCGTTACATGGGAACGCATCTAATGCTGGTCCACGCAATGGAACCTCTAACTGGTTGGCTACATTGGTTACTGTTGGAGTCCATGTACTAGGCGCTTGATTCAATCCAAACGCTTGACTCCATTGTACAGTCACGGGATATAATTCTGTTGCTGCTGTATTGACATTGGTTGCAACTAAGTTACCAGCAACAAGTATTGAACCCACATTAGGTGAGTTGTATATTCGCATAAACTTTGCGTAAACGCTTGACCAGTCTGGATTATAGTTCCATGTATACGCTGGTGCCACGGTTCCGCCTGTGCTGTAAGCATCTGTAATGTTACATACAATTGTTACATCACTTGTTGTGCAGGCTGATACGACCCAGTTACCGTTGTAGTAGCGTGGTATTACATCAGTTAACACAACATAACTGCCAACAGCAAATGGTATTGCTGCCACAGTATCAAATGTTACCAATCTATGTGTACCATCAATTGCTGATATATTGTTAACATCTAATGGAACTTGATTGCTGTAACTTACAAGTATGCTGCCAACAGCGTCGGGCCAGAAGAATGGTGGATTATGTTCGTCATTAAAGAACACAACTGTTCCATTCCATGCTTCTGTAATGTTTGTGTTTTGTGCATACCCAGAACTATCAAATGTAGCATCAGTGGGAGTAATATCTTCCCATGCTTGAGTGCTAGGATTGAACGCTAACCATGCTCCTGGGTTTGTGTCTGTTGCTGCTGTTGCCACAACGAACCACCATTCACCACCCTGACGAAAGCCTCCAGTAACAAATGTAGGAGGACCATATGTTGTACCGTCTGGAAGCACAGGCAATATCTGTTGTTCACCAGCCATACTTCGTATGCCTCTAACATCTGTCTCAACATTGAGTCCATCGTTGTACTCGTTGGCACTTAATGCTGTTGACGGTACATCAGGAGTGAAAGACATTTGACTGAACGGTATACGAACTTCGTCTATTGGGTTGTTTATCTTGGCCATATTTAGTTTTTGTTTACCTTTATAGTATTTAGTGATAAAGGTTGATTATGTTGTATGTGTAGATACCTATGTTTTATTTTGATAAGATTCTAAATGAGAATGATTCTCATTCAGGTTTCTTACCTTTACATTTTTTTGCGTGGAGAAATGGATTATTAGCAACACCATTGCAATCTCTACAATGATAACCACGGTGACGCCAATACTTAAGAGTATCATTATATTCAAATATGCAGGAAAGGTCAAGAGTTTCGTGATCAATATAATATTGATCGTGCAATTGGTTAGGCGTTTGCTTCACTAGTGGTGCTGCCACCACTTTCCCTGACCCGACGGGTCTCCCACGCTTTCCTGAGGCTTTCACGATGTGCATCACTCTTTTTTCTCCCTTTACTTGCATCAGCCATCTTCTGTCTCTGCTCAAGTGTCTTGGGTTTGTTACTCCAATTAAGCCTATTGATCTCTGATAGTCTATTTAACAGTTCGGGAGTTAGTGGTCCTGTGCCTCTTTTCCAATCTGTATATTCTGTTGTAGTGTTTGGATCTATACCTATATCAAACTTCTGAATGATCTTTATACCATTCTCAAATCTGTAATATCTGTTCCAATGTGTTGTCTGTTTCATAAATTCTTTCATTTCTAATATTTACCTATGTATATCTTATCTTTATTATTTGTAGTAGGAAAAGTAGCAAAAAGTAGCAAAAAGTAGCAGAAAATGGTTCTGCTACTTTTAGTCGTTTTTGAAGTAGCAAAGTAGCAAAAGTAGCAGAACATATTCAAAAATAGAGAGAAATAAAAATGTCAGAATGCGTATAGGCGCCTGTAAAGAAGAAAGAGAGATAATTTCGCTTTAGTATTAATATATCTATCTGCTACTTGCTACTTTGCTACTTTTGCTTTTTTTGCTACTTTTTGCTACTTTTTGCTACTTTTAGACCTTCTTCTTTGCTACTTTTGTACCATTTTCATCTACAAAATTAATGATGCCACGACTTTGAATTTCTTCAATAATCTTCTGTCTTTCATCTTTTGCCAAATCTCTGAAGTAAGTTGGACTCTTTTTATTGAGCCAATCTCTATCAATGGTAACACCTTCGTTAATCTTTTCAACAATCTTAATGGTCAATTTTTCAGCAACACTAACTTGATTAGCGTATTTTGTACTTGCTCTCAAATCTAATGAAATGCGCTGCTCCAAATAGAAGAATGCCAATTCAACAGCGCAATCAGCATGTTTAAGTTCAATACAACTTGCGCCCTCAAAGATAGCAACAGTTGCTGCCAATCTAACACTATGTTCATACAAACGACTGACAAATCCTTGCCATTCGCTATATGTTGTAGTTTGTTCTCTTTTAATTAAATTGTCAAACTCAGCCAATTTATCACATGCGTCATCAGTCATTGATATAGTTGGCAAATCTAATTCCAATTTACTATCTTGATTGAATGATTTTCTTTTTGACAGTAATTCATATATCCTATCGTGAAACAATTCTAATTTGTTTTGACTAGTTTGTATTTGCGCTTTTCTATTTCTGTCAAGTTCTGGCACATCCCAATAATCAGTATGAGTAATTAATAAACGATGTACGAAACCCTGTTCGCTATAAATCTTGTTACCTAACCAATCTTTAGCCATTGCCTTTTGAAGTAAAAACAACATAGTAAATCTACGATTTTGGATACTTTTAGATTCTATCCCAGTGACCTTTTCAATTGGATTGCCGTCCCAAAGATTAGTTAATGTAGTAATCATTTCAAATCCCTTGCTATTGTTCTTCCCATCTTGAAAAGTATGACCATTAAAGAACTCACCAGCTTCACTACTACTCATGCCGCCAAACGGCACATTATCAAGAAAGTCAATCAATCCATTTCTAGTTCCAGTTGACAAACGATATTTGAAACTGACTGGTTTCTGTGGTTCTGGTCCCAAACTGTTGACCAATCCTTCAAATCGTTGTTTGTCTTGTAAATCCTCTACTTTCATTGAACGCATTAGTTTGTCATACTCTTTGTTCCAAACAGCAAGTGCTAACTTATAATGTTGTATTTCATTACCATATCGTATCTTTTCATCCTCTTCAAAACGCTTGATACCATAATCTAACATCTTATAGATAGTAGATTTCATACCAGCCGTTGGTGCTAAAGCAATAAAATAATCAGTTGTGGGTATGATAGCGCCACCAAAAAAGACAGGATCAACATTATACAGATTTTGTGTAGCAAAATTGACCGTTCCTAGTATTGCTTGTATCGCCATTTCTTCAGGCACATTATTAACTTCTTTTAACGCCTGCATAGTGTATGATAGTAAAGGTGGCAAAAACTTGAACTTTAAGTTATTTGTTTTAACTGCTGCTAAAACTTTCTTATTGTTGTCATCTTTGCTACTATTTTCAACAAAAACCCCTAACTTCGGCGATAAAATTTTGTCTTGAGATTTATGTAGATTTTCTCTTAATCGTTTCAACTCTTCCGGTGTCATATAAAATTCCTACTTGTTGTTGTTTGATAAAATAAATCATCGGTTAGAGATGTTTTCTTAAACCCACCCTTATCTTTGATCATTTTAATGATTGTACCAATAGTACAAACCCTTCCATTGTGACGAGATTTCATTAATTTTTGATACTCGCCCTTTTTTCTTTCGGGATAATAATATTTCATTATTGCCATACCATCAGTATGTCCCACAGTATTACAAAATCCCCAAGTAACTCTAATCCATTCATCGTAATCTAATACAGGATAATGCTTCTTAAGTTCTGCTGCTATTTTGTTTGCCTCTTCTCCATCAATTGATTTTGGTTCATATGTAACTACCGGGGGCACATATGTAGTATCTTCAAGATGTGTATTATATATCCATTCTAATAATTGTATTGGCGCCTCACAAACATCAACTTCACTTGGCTTTCTAAGCCATTGATAATTAATATTTGGATCAATTCTATTATCTGGATGTAAACTTGGTGGTAATACAGATTGACAGCCAACATCATCATTTCCCCAGCGAAATTCAATTGCTTGAAATGTGCCATCAATCTCTGGCTCTGTCTTTTTCTTTTTGAATAATGTAGGCATATGTGACCAAAAGTTAGAAGGCACACTAAATGCCATTTGACACCGTCCCACTTTATTGCTAGTCCACATTACAGTATCAAAACTGTTAAAGTCAATTTGTATATGCTTGTTCCAATAATCCCATGCCCAAGGCCCATCAAAATCAATAGCAAGAATGCCATTGCTTTGTGGGCCTAGTATAATGCCTATATTATCAGATTGGGGAATCTGTTCTAATGTATATGGTTTCTTTTGCCAATCTTTATATCTTGGTCCCTTCTCTCCATATGGTATTTTACAGAATCTCCAACCTTTTAATAGTTGAAGTTCATTATCTTTCATTATATCCTCACTAAATTCTTATCAGATGCGTCAATATAATATAGTTTTGGAATTTTTGTATTTTTACTAGCACTTGGCTTTGCTAGTACCTCTCCAACTACCATATTCATTAATGGTGTTTGAAAAACTAACACTCTATGCTCAGTAAATCCCTGATCCTTGAAAACATTTTTTGTAATGGCTAATGATTCTTCAGTAAAGAATCCAAGCTGAATTTCAGAGCAGCCAGACAAATCAACTATCTTTTTACAAATACCATTGTGACGATACTTTTCAAAAACATATACTATAACTAACATGCCAAGATGCCTTTCTTTGCCATAAAATCCAACTGCTCTATTATTATTATCTAAAACATAGAACCAATTCATAGCATTGGGATCAGTTGCGTTCTCCAGAGTTAAATTATCTGTTTCATTTTCTTTCTTCCATAGATTAAACAAATGTTTAATAATATCTATAGATTCAACTTTACTAATATGTAAATCTTTCATTTCCGTTCCTTTATATAATCGTATAATGTGTCTCTAAATTCAAGCCACATATTCTTTAAGCCCTCTTCACACATACGATCATATAGATCAATGTTTTCGTCGGCTTCCTCTATAGCCTCGTATAGATCATCTATACTTGCTACTTCAAATTCGCTAATTGTTTTATATTTCATTTCATTTCCTTAATGTTTTTCCGTTTGTCAAACTCCTGGTAGAGAGTGTGAACCGACGCTACCAACATCGGTTCACGATTGACATTAGGAATGATATAACTCTGTCAAAAGTTACATTGTATTTATGCCTGTGTGTATGTGTTTAATTTTTTATTTTTACGAGGTCTACCACTGCCCACAATCTTTTCAGCATAGTTGGGCCATACTTCAGTAGGAGGCCATTTCTTAGGAGTAGCGTCACCAAGTTCAATCAATTTACAAGGATCTTCCCATACTTTCTGTATCTTTTCAAAATGTCCTTTATCACTATTCCATCTGATTACCGCAAGTTCCCCATCTGTTTCACGATTTCTAACTTGCTGATGATAAAGCCATTCGGGACTATGTAATAAGAATACGCAAACATGATAGTCACCTACTTGACGCAACTCCCAGCGTAATCCCATTCGTTCACATTCTTCTGCCCATGTACTTAATGGTATGCTTGTATCTTTACCATAACTCACATGAAACCAACAACCAGCATAATGAGTAAAATTACTATTCGCAAATCTTGTTGTCTTTTCAGTTACATAACGATTAGCCTTCAATCGTTTATCTTTTAATGATCTTAGTATATTAGGACATTTCATAGTCCAAGCAAGAAATTGATAATCTTCAAGATCCATTACAAATTGATCTACATCATGTCCTGTAGCCATATTACATTACCACCATTAAACTATCAGCAACCAGTTTGTGTTCGTCTACACCCAAAGATAATGTTAATGCTATGTCACGCTTATCTTGAATATCACCAAGACGCTTATATTCTTCAAGCACCGCTTGTCTCCAAGACATAAAATCAGTTCCCTGAAACTTAGGATGTGTTTCCAGTAATTGAACCAAAGCAAACTTTGTCATTCTATTATTAAACTGCACCAAATAAATGTCTGTGTAGCCATCTTTCTCTAATACTTTCTGACGACTTTTTAAGTTGTTGGCGTATTTAACTTTTACTTTCCCCTCTTTGTCAGTCGCAACTCCGGCGACATTAAATGTTTGTAGCATATATATTCCTTTCGTTTCAAACATGTAAGTATTATCTCACATTGTATTTATACAAGCAAGCGAAAACGGGTATTTTAACCATGTATTTTTGGATATTTTACCCAAAAAAATCCCCATACTAGACGGGGACAATCTCTTTTACAGAGTAGTTTTAACAAAGGGTAGATGATTGAAGGGGATTTAACGCAATGGCATTAGCGTTAGATAGGAATAAAGACATGCAATCAGAATATCAATCATCTACACAACTATTTATCTGTTTATATCAAACTTGTAAAAAGTTTACATTTGTCATCGTGCCATCTTTTTAATAGATTACGCTTCATTGACTTGTTACAATGTTTGCAAGATTCAATAGCGTTGCCACCAAACGAGTTATCATTTCCCTGTAAAAACATATATTCTGTTACGTCTTTGCGTAACCCAGTTACTAGATGAGCAGGGTTAATACAGATATAGTTGCTGCATGTATGATAAACACATATGTCATCTGGTACAATCGTATTGTGATGTAGTTCATAACTTGCTCTATGAACCGTTCGCATTCTTTTACCATCACGAATAAATCCATATCCACTATTATTTCTGCTGTTTTGCCATTCCCAGCATCCATTACTATTGATCTTTGTATAGTAATGCAATCTGTCTTGTAGTGAGACACCTTTTAATTTTGTCTTTGCCATTTTCTTTTCCAATCTTAATCTTAATCTTTAGTTTCCTGAAATACAATTTTAGGCGGAAATATTGATATTTCTCTGATTCTATTCGCCCGTTGGCCAATGATTCTAAGTCCACACCATACTCCCATCAAAAAAGTCATCGCTGTTAAGAAAATAACAGCAACAATTAACACCTCTGCCACAGTTGCTAACCAAGCGGGCAGAGTTTTAATAAACGCTACTAGTGTTTCAAGCATGTTCATCTTTATTTAGTTAACTTGTAGGGAACGCCGAAGAAGGTGCTGTAAAACTTGCTGTATAACGGGCTACACCTTTAGTCAATCTAACCTCATCCATGTATCCCTGTAGTGTAGTATTGACTCCATCACTACCCACTAATAAGTTATTTGTTTGGTTAAAGTTAGTGCTATCTGTAAAAGTAGATCCTTCTTGTGTTCCATCAATAAACATATAATTTGTAGAGCCACTTCTAGTCCAAGCAAAGTATGTCCATGTTGTTGCGGCTATAGTTGTTGTACTTGTTTTAGCATCTGCCGCTGTAACAGCAAATACTAATTGATTACTTGCGTTAACTCTAACTCTCCAACCAGTTGTGCTTGTGCCTTTACTTATTATGCCGCCAACTACACCTGCGGCATTTCTATAAATCCAGCCTTCAATAGTAAAATCACCTGTAGTAAACTGTAAATTAGTAGCATCGGTGACTGTAGTTATACCAGTAGTAGTAAGTCCGCCTTGCGTACCATATTTGAAAATTTGTGTTTGAGTAGTTTGTGCGGCAGTTAATCTATTACCGTTATTACTTAAGTCATATAAACTACCTGTGTTGCCTGAAATTAGTCCACTAGTATTAGTAATAGATGTTAGGGGAGTTGTTGATGGAGTAAAATTACTTGTGTATACTGCCGTACCATTAACTAATCTCCAGTTACTCATGTATCCATAAAAATACATTGGATCTGACTTATAACCAATATTCATAACTGCGGCAGCACTACCAAATGTAGTACCACTTGTTAATGTAGTAATTGGAGTACCTGCTACTCCATTTAAGTATGCTGTTACAGTTGTGCTACTACTTCTAACCAATGCTACATGATACCATGTATTAATTACTATGGTACTAGGAAAATTTGCTGTTGAAGAAAAACTAGGTGATCCTTCAAAGTTTATACCAGTGCTTCTGATACGAAATGTAGCAAAACTTCCAGTACCCCATGTAAGTATTGGAAAATAACCACTTTGTGCTGTAAGATTGGTCATATTAATCCAACATTCAAATGTCCAATTACTGTTACTTAAATTCCAGGCAGCATTGGCTGGCATAGTAAGATAATTAGCGCCGCCGCTATAAAAGATACTACCTGGATATGAATTTGTAAAGGGAGTTAATCCTGCCCATGCGGGTGTACCGGTTGCGGTAACAGTAAATGCGTTTGGTCCCTGATCATTGTATACAGTTGCCGATGTTGTTGCTTGACCTTGATTAGTTCCAGTAACTAATAAACTAGTATTTGCTGTAGATGTTAACGGGGCCGTGCTTGGAGTATATGTAGTAGTGTATAGTGCTACACCTTTAGTCAATCTAAGATTTGACATAAATCCCGTGGTATATGCACCATTAGTATCACCCTCACTCATTATAACTGCTCTAGCGGTAGAACTATAGTTATTAGTATCAGTGTATGTGCTACCTTCTTGTACGCCATTAATAAACATTTTAGTACTAGTACCACTACGACATACACTTACAGCATACCATGTATTTGATACTAATGGTGTAGTACTTGTTATACGATTAGCACCTAACACATAATATTGAAATCTACTACTAGTTGTGTATATACATGGTACAGTTTGTGATGCACCACCGAGGAGTACTCGTTGATCCAATATAATTTGTGTTGCGGCAGCATTATTCATTCTTACCCAAAATTCAACAGTAAAGTCTCCTGTACCATA
>JAUKPS010120016.1:0-19664 GCA_032273165.1 Chlorellidium tetrabotrys
CTGCGTCCGTGGCTTCGACCCGCCACGCTTTGCGGCGAAGCTGCCGCCGTGCGCCATGCCCTTGGGCTGCTCATCCACGTTCTGGAAGAAACTTGTTGCAGGACGGCTGCCCCACGTCGCCCAGTCCGTGCCCGTCATGTTACGAGCGCCGTACTTTGCGCGGTTCTGCTCAGGCGTGAGCACCGACAACTGCTGGTTGAAGACGGGGCTGGTCAGACGGCCAAGGCCAGCGGGGACAGTGCCGCCACCACCGCCAGTGCCGCCACTGCCGCCGAACAGACCGCCGAGTGTGCTAATACCGAGGGCCGCGAGACGGAGTTTCTGCTCGGTCGTAAGGCCGTCTTTATCCTTCGTAATGTCGGGGTTGTTATCGACGGTCGCGAGTGTGCTGCCTACGTCAAGGTTTACGGCCAGCGGTTTGTCCTCGTTCAATGCTGGTACGTCTTTTGCACCCGTAACGTAGATGTTTTCGCCGGAAGGCGTGAAGGTTGTGACCGCGAGGCGGGGGTACTGGTCCTCCATCTCAGCGGCGTTCCTGATCGCCTCGACGTCGATGTTAGCATCCGGGGGTGTGTACGACCCAGTGTTTACAGCGAAGGAGGGCGACGACGTCTGATCTTGAGCGGTCTCGCGCGCCGTAACGGTGTAATCCGACGGCGTCGGCCCGTCGCCCGAATATCGAGCAGACGGGATCAAGTTGCTGCCACCATAGAAAGTCGGACCCGACAGCCTTGTGGCGTTAACGTTGATGTTGCTGCCAGAAGGGCTTGCCGCAAAAGATGACGAGGAAGTTGGCGCAGCCGATGGCGCGGAAGACGGAAGCGGTTTCGGGTAATAGCCAGCGTCGATCAACGCCGCGTCCGCGAGATCAAACCCAGCATTTGTCATGTCGGCAATCGTGTTGTTGACGTTCTGCGAGAGGCTGCGCTGAAACTCAATTTCCTCGGGGCTAGGACCAAACAGCTTGCCGCCGAGGTACTGCATACCGCCCGCCGTGACACCGCCGATCAAGGAATTTTTAAAGTTCTGACCTGTCGCAAGGCCGCCGGTAGTTGCGCCGAGGCCGGTGCCAACGGCAGTCGCAACGTCTGAGGCTAAACCAAGTTTGCTGAGCGGGCCAGTCGCGCCGCCAAGAAGCTGGCCACCGGCAGACGTCAGTCCGCCCATGACAGCGCCCTTGAGAATGTTGTCTCCCTTCAGCCCCGCGCTTGCGGCTCCGACACCCGCACCCAATCCAATGGTACCCAGCGTGCCCAAACCAGCCAGCGGCGCGCTTGCGCCCATCGTGAGGGGGATCATGGCGATAGGGAGCGCGGTGCCGAGGACGTTGCCGATCTCGCCCAGTGTGCTCCGGTTAGGGGTCTCATGTGCGACCGTTGCGTAGCCAGTCATACCCGGCGAGGACGCCTGAATGTCCCAGTTGGCTTGCCGCCCGCTTGCGTCGGTCAGCCCCTGCGCCAGATCGCGCGCCTTCTGCGCCGCCTCGTAGCCGACACCCTCGTACACAACTTTGCCTGTCGCGTTGTCTACGAGGCGGACGTAAGTCTGCGGACTTACAGCAAACGAGTTAGTTCCGCTGGAAATCTGAGACGTTGCGTTGCCCTTGTTCGACAGCGGTGCGGTGAACGTCTGCAACGGCCCGTACTTGCTGCTGATCAGATCAGACGTAGCCAGATCGCCAAAGGTCGTCCCCTGCGTAGCGGCGCTAAATTTAGTGTTGCCGTAGCCAGAACCAGAAAGGTCTTCGCCGTCTTCATATGTGTACGGGTCAACCATCAGTTCTGTTCCTCAAGCATTGGATAAACCCGCATAGCCCACTCGCGCCAGTCCGTGAATTGGAAGGGGTCCGGCAGGGTGCGCTGCGTAAAGGGGGACGCGCGTACAAACCCTGTGGCCCATGTTTGCCAGTCAGCTTCGTTGTTCAGTTTCCCGAACGCCCAAGCATCATTGGTGGTCAATATAACAGCATCCGCCCACTTGAGCAATGTCATACCTATGGGGTTGACTGACATTACCCTATGACCGTGGCGTCACCCGGCTGCGTGTGCGCAAGGATCAAGCCCATCTGGTAATTGCCGCCGACCGTGTTGCTCTCAAAGCGGAAGCGCAACTCGCGCCGCTGCTCCTTAAAATAGATCACCTGCTCCTGCGGCGTCTGCGGATTTTCGTAGATCGTCTTGATCTCGCCGTTCACTTCCGGCGCGCGGGCGTTGGCGCGGCCCATAGCCTGCACGGTCATGTCGCCAGACTGTACGAAGTCAGGCTCGAGCATCAGCACCTGAATGGCTTTGTTCAACTGCGACTGGACTGGCAGCGACAGGTCAGCCGTCTCGAAGTACGACTGGATCGGGTTGATCAGCGTGCCGTCGATCTCGTCCGTGCCCACCTCGTGGACCCAGAACTTGTACGGCTGCACGAACGTCAGCGTGAATGTGGCGCTGCTGCCCGCGCCGCCTGTGACCGACACGGGGTTCGTCGGCACCGAAGTGTAATTGCCTGCGTTGGTGATCTGAATGCCGGTGATGCCACCGCTGCCGTTGATCGTGGTCACCGTCAGTTCGACGTCGATGCTGCCGATACCGCCGACGACGGTCAGCGTGTTGCCCACCGCGTAGCCTGTGCCCGCTGCCGTGATCGACACATCCGTCGCTTCATAGTTCTGCTGTTCCACGCCGGACAGGAGCGGCTTGCGGAAAACCGCAGGGAAGATGCCCGCGCCGCGACCGCCGTTAGGCAGTTCGGTGTCGTACCAAGTGTTCTCGCGCACGTTGTAGATGATGGCGTGGTTCGGCTCCGTGCTGTCGCCGAACGGGAAGCACCACCAGATTTCACCGAAGCGCGGCACCTTTAGAGCGAACACCTTCTGCCGGTACTGGTAGTTGAGATTGTCGAAGAAGAAGTTCTGGTTGACGTCGTTCGGAACCTCGCGCACGACGCCGTTGAACGACAGGAAGCGGTCGGTGCCGAGCCAGTAGAAGATGCCGTCATACTCGATGACGGACTGCGACGACATGATAGACGACTGCGTGCTGATCGTGTCAAACTGGAAGACCGCCGTACCGCCGACGTAGGTCATGCGGACGAGGGCGTCAGCCGACCAGAGCAGACCGGACGGGCTGTTGCCCGGACCACCGCGCAGCGGCATTCCGCGCACGATCTTCTGCCCCGTGACGAAGGCGTTGCCTGCGCCGGAGCCGGTAAAGTCGTCAGGGCTGTTCGGCACGGACCACGCGACGTAGCCGTCATTGCCGAAGGCGACCGTGTACGGAGGCAGCGTGACGACACCGCCAGTGACACTGAAGTTCGCGGGTACGAGGGTGACTTGCGTCAGGGCCGACGTGCCGAGGAGGTCACCGACAAAGAGCGCGCCGCCGCTGGCGTTGCAGATGCAGTTCAAGTTCGGCGCGACCTGCGCCACAATCTGGTTGCCGTTCGTCGTGTCGTAGCCGACGTCGAACTGCCACAGATTGGCGTCGCTGGCGGTGAAGCCAGATGACGGGGTGCGGTCGGTGATGACGCTCGTGTTGTACGTGCCGTCGATGAAGAAACGCTCGACGAGGTTGGCGGAGCCTGCGTGGACGTAGGTCAGCAAGTCCTGCGTGTACTCGTTCAGCGTGCGGGGCAGGCCCTGCAAGAACTTGTTGATCGAGCGGTAGCCGCCCATCTTACGCGGCAGCCCACGCTGGAAACGGACCCACTGGCCGTCAACGTACTGGTCACCTTCAAACTTGGTGCCGTCCCGCTTGATGCCGGGGAGCGACCTGATCTGTACGACGGTGTCGGCCATCTATATTCCTTACGTGTATGCGAACGAGATTTGGCCGCGTGCGCCAGTGCCGGAAGTTACACTACCAGCAGAGACGCCGCTACCGCCGCCACCGCCGCCCGGAGGGGAGCCAGCGATTGTACTCAGATAGCTGCCACCTGCGCCGCCACCTGCGCCATTGCCGCCTACGCCATCGTTTGCGGGAATTTCGCCCGCGCTACCCGCAGTATTAGTATCACCGCCAGTAGCCGTGCCGCCTGCGCCTCCCGTCGTGATACCGCCCCCAACGCCGCCAGAAGCCGTAATACTGACCGAGCCGCCGGAAACAGTGCCGGATACCGTAGAGGTTTTGCCTGTGCCGCCAACGCCGTTTGTTGAGCGGCCCACCGTCGTGCCGCCGACCGTGTAGGTCATGGTGTTGCCACCGACGACGGCAATCGTCTTGATGGACCGTGAGCCACCCCCACCGCCGCCGCCGACATCTGAACTGTCATAGCCCCCAGCACCGCCACCTGCGTCTACAGTGATGACGACCTGAGTGGCACCCGTAGGCACGGTTTCGGTCGCGCCAGTCCCCGAGGTGTAGGTATTCGTGACCGGCGTGAAGCCGGAACTTGCCACCGCGCCCAGCAACGCCATCTGGATGCCGCTCATTAACTGACCCCCGCGCCCGAAATGATCGCTTCAGTCGCACTGTTGAACCAGACGGTCGCCATGCCGCGTGCGGCCAGCGTGCGGTTGCCGGTGTTGGTCGTGCCAGCCTGACGGAGCGTCGTGACGCCTGCCGTGATCGTGATCGACGACGCGCTGTCGTTGTAGATCGACACGGCGTCGCCAGCGGCGAAGGTGCTGTTCGGGATCGTGATGCCAGCCGATGCCGCAATCACTTTGCCGACATCCGCCGTTGTCGCCGTAGTGGTCGTGGTTGAGCGGGGGATGTTGCGGTAGCCGATGGTGACACCGTCAATGGTCGCGCCCGTCGCGACGGACGTGACGGAGCCACTCAGCGTGATGTTGCCCGATGTCGTGACGGTGCCCGAGAGGGTCAGACCGTTGGCCGAGCCTGTGCCGCTGACTGACGTCACCGAGCCTGAGCCAGTGCCCACGCCGATGGCGGTGCGGAACGTCGCCGCGTCGAGAGCCGACACGGTGTTGTCCGCGTTGAAGCGCGGGAACGTCACTGCCGATGGGTTCGACAGGGTGAAGACGTTCGCGCCGATTGTCGTGCCGCCGAGGTTAGTACGCGCACCGGCAGCCGATGTAGAGCCGGTGCCGCCTTGACCCACGCTCAGAGCCGTCGTCAGACCTGTCAGCGACGTGATGTCACCATTTGCGCCCGAGGCAGCCGCAGCGATGCCTGAGCGGGCTGTGGCAGCCGTCGTGCCGCCTGTGCCGCCCTGCGAGACGCTCAGAGCCGTCGTGAGGCCGCTCAGTGACGTGATGTCGCTGTTGACGCCCGAAGCTGCTGCGGCGAGGTTGAGACGCGCGCCAGACGCCGTAGCGGCACCCGTGCCACCGTTAGCGACGGCAAGCGTGCCGCCGAGGGTCAGTGTGCCCGCGCCCGTGATCGGGCCGCCCGACAGGGTCATCCCAGTCGTGCCGCCAGAGCCGGAGACCGAGGTCACGCTGCCGCCACCTGATGTAGACGCGATGGTGATCGCGCCCGCACCGTTGGTGATCGTGATGCCCGAGCCAGCCGTCAGTGTGGCCTTGGCCAACGTGTTGCCGGTGCTGTTGCCGATCAGAAGCTGGCCGTCCGTGTAGGACGTCTGGCCGGTGCCGCCATTGGCGACAGCGAGAGTGCCAGCAAGCGTGATCGTGCCCGACGTCGTGATGGGACCGCCCGAGGTTGTCAGGCCGGTCGTGCCGCCGCTGACTGCGACGCTCGTCACCGAGCCTGAGCCGGTGCCGACACCCACGCCGTTGATGAACAGGCCGGTCGTGTTGAGTGTGCCTACGCCCTGCGCGCCGCCAGTCGGAGCACCGATCTGGATGCCTGCGCTGTTCGTCAGCGCCGTGATGTCGCTGTTGCTGCCCGATGCAGCCGCGCTGAGGTTGGTGCGCGCTGCGCCAGCCGTCGTGGCTCCTGTGCCGCCCTGCGCCACTGTCAGGGCCGTTGTCAGGCCCGTGATCGAGGTGATGTCGCTATTCGCGCCTGAAGCCGCAGCGGCGATAGCCGTGCGCGCCGCAGCCGTCGTGGCAGCCGTGAAGACGGACGTACCGATGCCGGTGCCGCCGAGGTTGGTCAAAGCCGCCCCCGCCGTCGTGGCTCCGGTGCCGCCCTGCGCGATGCCGAGGGTGCCAACGAACGAGGCCGCCGTCGTGGCGGCGATAATGCGGGTGCCGTCCGAGTAATAGATGCCCGTCGTGCCCTGTCCGATAGTGACTGGCGAGGCGCTGCCCGCCACGCGGACAGAGAGCGAGAAGCCGCCCAACGTGGCGTTGTTGATCCAATACTGTTGGACGGTGGCAGGCACGACGATGTCGGCATTGCTGCCAAGCGTGCCTGTAAACTTATACGAAATGCGGTTAAGTTCGGTGCCACTCAGTGTGTACGTGCCGCCAGTGACCGCAATCGTCGTGTAGTCGAAGGCGAACACGGCCTGCTGGCCGAGGCCGATTGAGTACCACTGCGTGCCGTTTGTGACGACGCTGGCGCTGTCACCGGGCTGCAAGGTCAGCGTGCTTGCGCCGTTGATCTGCTCCGCGCCAGACGGGTCAATCGTCAGGTCGCCCGTGCCGCTGTTGCGCAGGTTGAGGAACCAGCCGTTGGTCGCCGAGACGGCAGTCGGAAGCGTAACGGTCCCGAGTGCGCCGGTCCAGACAAACGTCTTGGCGCGGTCGGCAGTCGTCGCCGTGACTGGCGAGGTGGAGTACGTAACGACTTCGGCGTCCTGCGCGAGGACAGAGCCGAGGGCGACGATGCCCGGACCCGCCAGCGCGGAAGCCTGAGCCTGCGCCGTAGCCGCGCCGTAGCGGAAGACGCGCCACGTTCCGGCGACCGTCGTGTTGTCGGTCAGATAAATCTGCCACTGCTCACCGGCACCCATGCTGAGAATGGCGTTACCGGCAGCCGTATCGACCGTGACGATGCTCGGCCCGAGGTTGTTGAAGAGGATCGTCTGACCGACGCCGACCTGCGTCGCGTCCGGCATGATGATCGTGTAGACGCCGGTCGGCGTCACGTCGATGATGCGGGCGACAATGTTGCTGCCGGTCGTCGCCTCAAGCGGCCACTGAAGGATCGTGTCGCCAGTGAGCGCCAGCGGAAGGTACGACACGTCCGACGGGTAGATGGTGGTGCCACCGAAGACCTGCGTGAAGGAACTGCCGGTCATTATTTATGCCTCCTTGCGTACCGCAGAGCGGTCGAGAATTTTGCCGAGGTCTTCGCCGTTGAGCATGGCCGCAGCGCGGTCGTACATGTTCTCCCAGACGGAGATGCGTTCGTCGTTTTTGAGGAACGGCGTGGCCTCAAGCAGCGTGGCGTAGAGCAGAAGCTGCGGGGCGTATTCCGTGATCCAGTTGGTCTGCACGCTGTCGTCCAGAAGGGGCGGCAGTTCGTAATACAGGATTTCAAACGGGTAATCTTGGTCGGGCGTCGGCGCGATGAGCCAGTGGCTGTAGTCGTAGTCGCTGTAGAACAGCGGCTGGGCCGTCAGCGTGGCGTTCGGCCAGTACGACCGCAGATACTCATAGACGCGGGTGAAGAGCGGTGTGCGCTGATCGTTCCCCGCACCGATGCCGATGGACATCGACACCGTGTCACGCCAGCGGTCGGGCTTTGCGTACACCGACTGTCCGGTGAGCAGCGTGCCGCTGACGACGTTGATGAAGCCTTCGACCTTGAGTTCGCGGGCGATGCGGCGCTCGGCAAGGTTGATCAGGCGCGGAATTTGCTCGTAGACGACGGCATCCGAGGCGAGGGTGGCCCCGCGCTCAAGATAGCGCCGGACGTCTTCCTTGAGCGTCTCGAATGTCATCGTCGTGGCCATACGTCACCTATATCTGGTTTTTGCGGGTTTGGACAGTGCTATAGATATTCGGCGACGGCAGTCGCGAGGCCAGCAACAGCCACGAGCACGGCGACGGCTTTGCCCTTTTTGCCGACCATCTTCTGCGCGATGGGGGCGGTGCCCGACTTCAGGACGCTGCCGACGACTTCCTTAGCGGCGGCTTTTTTGATTACCTTGAGAATGTTCATATAATCTCCTCACGCCCAAGTGGCGTATTTCTTTGTCTTCATGCGGCGATCATCGAGGCCGTGCGTCCCGCCATTGATGCGCTTTGTCAGCGCGAGAATAGCGGCGTCGTTGACGCCCTGATCGCAGATCGACCAAAGCTTGTTCTTGTCGAAGAACCACAGCGCGCTCTCGAAGCAGAGTTCGCCCGCGACCAGATCGGGGTTCGTCATCACGTCTGGACGACCGATGTAGTCCGAGAACGCTTTGTAGTTGTCATGCCCAGTCAATTGGAGGGCACCCCTGCCGCGCCACAGCCACCCTGAGCCTGATCCTTCAGGTCCGTTGCCCATGCGATTTGCATAGACACGATTGGCAATCTTCTGCGGCTGGCGCTCGTAGGCCCGAGCCAACGCGTCAGTCGGGAAATACTTACCAAAGATGCTGCGAAGCCCCTTGGCTCCGTAGTTGAGGTTCTCGCTGAACGTCTTAAAGCCGCCGCTTTCATGCGCCGTTTGAGCAAAGAAATGCGCAGCGCGATTAGGTGATAGCTTATAAAAAGCCGCACCCTTCTTGAATGTTCCCGGACCAAACGCACCATCCGCCGTCACTCCGATCTTTTTCTGAAGTTCAATCAGGCTCATTTATCGTCCTTCCGGCTATTCCACAATTCAAAGAGCGTCTTGATCTTTTCCTCCGCCACGCCGAGGCGCACGTCCATCTTGGCGAGGATGATCGTCAGGGTGATGAAGGCGAGGACGATGGGCCAAAGCTGGCCGATCATCTCAACGGTGGAGAGGTTGCCTGCCATTTACGCCGCCGGATTGCGCCAGTCAGGGAAGTCGTCCTCGTCAACCACACCGTCGCCATTGGCGTCGTAGCGCAGATCGTTCCGGTACTTTTCCCAAGGGGCCAGATCATCGTCATCGTCGTCTTCGTTGTCGATCACAGAAGCCGTTTCATGAGACACAACGGGGCTTGCCGCTACTGGCTGAGACACAACAGGGTCAGGCTCTGGCTCAGGCGCGACTTCGATCAACTCCAGCGGCTTTTCCTTGCCGCCGACGTTGTTCAGGCTCAGGCCGCCCAGCAGGCCGACGAACGCGCCGACAATGGTGTTGAACGCGGGACCGATGATCGAGAAGATTTCCGTGTTGTCCACGTCGTTGGCAAAGAGGCCAAACATCAACGCACCGATCACGGCCATCATAATCATGGCGAGGGTCACGACGGTGACGCGCAAAATCCACTCGACGGTGTCGAGAGCGCCGGGTTCTTTGCTGGTGAGATTGTCAAAGATGCTCATATCAACTTACCTTCAGTGCGATTGTAGCCAGCAGCGCGATGGTGCCACCTGCGCTGGCGATCATGACCGCCTCGAGGCGCTTGATGCGCAGGATCGTCTCGCGCCAGCGCTCAGCGCAGACGGCCTCGTGAGTGGACAGACGGATGTTGATGTCATCGCTCATTTCAGGTTCCGCAGCTTGTAGATGGTGGAGAGATAGACGCCGGTCACCGTGTCAACGAGGTTGGCGACTGCGCGGTTGCCCTTGCAGATGTCTTCGTGGTGCTCTTCGATCCACGCCGCGTCGCCCTCGAGCAGCGACAGGATGTCGCTCTTCGTGTCCGTCGGCGCGGGGATATTGCCGATCAACTCAAACGCACCCTGATAGGCTTCGACGAGGTCGTCGATGGCCTCGATGACGTCGTCGTAGAAGCTGCCGAGCGCAGAGTGCTTGGCAAAGCTGCCGGTGCCGGTCGCGCGCCAGTGCTGGAAGTGGGCGCAATTGCGTGCGTAGAACACGCGGCTGATGAGTTGTTCGATCATGAGGGTTCCTTATGCAATCGCCAAGAAGATGTACGTACCGCCGACGGCGTTGAGACCTGCGGGTGCCGCTGCCGTTACCTTGAAGCCTGTGGTGTCGGTGTCCACGTAGTTTGTGCCGGTGACTTCCGCAGCCGTGCTGTTGAGTAGCAGATACGGATCGTTGCCGCTGCTGATGCCGCGTGCGCTGTCCCAGACATACCAGTCACCCGTGGTGTCTGTCCGCTTGATAAGCACGAAACGAGCGCCTGTGGTGAACGCGCAGTTGATCGTCTGCAACGCGCCAGTGCCGGAGTACGTACCGACCTTGCTCACGCCGGGGCATGAGGCGAAGAGGTAGGCGACTTGGGTTGTACCGGATGCGTTTACGTCTACGTCAGTTCCTAAAGAAAAGACGGTAGAAGTTGGAGTTGTTGAGTTCCACGTCCCGCTGTACACAACAGACTGGCCATTGGTGCCATTTAGGAGCAAGTACCTGTCGTTTCCGACCGAAGCGGCGTAAACAACCCAGTTTCCTGTAGTGCTGCGCGCCTTCACAATCATCAACTCTGGCACAACACCAAGGTTATGGTTGACCGTGCGAGCAACACCCGTCCCCGTGTAGCAAACCTCATCGAAGAAGCCGGGGGCGCGGCCAAAGGCCCATACGATGTTATTCGCGGTTGTGTTCTGCCCCAAGAAGCCATTTTGGATCGACACGCTTGAGGCAGTAAGTGCAGCGCGGCCTGAGCTTGCGGCCTCTGCGGATGTATCATTTGTTGATATGGTCTGCTGGTTTGCGCCATTATCCGAGCCGCGCAAGCGGTCGAGCACAAAGTTATTGGCCGTTGTGGCTACGCCGGTTTTGTTAATAACCATATCGACGACGAAGCCGGTGTTGGTCACGGTGCTTCCGCTGAACGTAGCCAGCGTTGGGCTGAACACACTCGTCCCCAGCGTTGGGGTCTTCATCGGGCCGCGACGGATGGCGATATATATCCACGTATCACCAGAGGTCCAGCCATCCAACGTAAAACCGGTTGCTGTTGGGCTTGCAGCTTGTGTTTGCGCCTCAGCACCAGAGGTGTTTGGGCTAAGAATTGCGTCATTTTGCCCAAAAACGGTGAAGCCTCTCATATTGTCTATGGTATACCAATCCTGAGCGCCGTTAACCTTTTTTATCAAAATCCACTGCGGCTCCCAGCCAAGGGTAACAGTGCTGTTACCGCTCCCCCCGATAACTGACGACCCGCACTGAATAATCCCAGTAGACGTAGCGTCATGCGCGAAGAGGTAGGCGGTATAGGTTGACCCAGACCTGTTGACATTTACATCTGTACCAAGAGCGAACTCAGTCGCTGTAGGTGTCGTGCTGTTCCAAACGGTTGCTCCAGTCGCTTTTGCGGCAGTGGTGTTAAGAACCATGTACTCCGTGTTAGCGTTGCTGCGATGATACACCATCCAGTCACCTGTGGTGTTGGTGCGCTTAACGAGAATGCAGCCCGGCGCGACGCCGAGGTTGTGCGCAATAGTGCGATTGGCACTATTCCCCGCGTACGTCACAATATCGAAGAACTTCGGCGCTTTGCGGAAGGTCCACGAGGCGTACTTGTCCGTGGTGAAATAGTTGATGCTGGAATATGCGCTATCGGAGCCGAGAGTGAACCCAGAAGACGTAAACGCGACTGTACTGTTTATCCCGTTCGTCCGAGCCGCCGTCCCAGTAAGGGCTGTGCCGTTGATGCCGGAAGACGTCAGGAAGAACCCGCTATTGTCCGTGTCGTAAAAAACCTGACCGTTGCCGCCACCTGCGGTTGACGTCCGGTCCTTGATCCACACCAGCCCGCCCTCGCCAGACAGGTTGATCCCGTTGGTGATCGTCTGAGTGGCACTCGTGCCTGTATAGAGCCACGTCGAAAACACGTTCTCAATAGCTACGTTCCCAGCAAGCGGCCACAACCCCTGCTTCTGCCAGTAGGTCGCGTCGGCCAGCGACCAGACACCGGAAGCCGCGCCGTTCTGGTATGGGCCAGCGGGCGTTACAGGTGTCTGCCTAATGATGCCGCCGGGCCAACGGTTACTCATGCACGATCCTTACGGGTCAATTATAGCAGTAGATGTGTCGCGATCCAAGCGCAGTGTTCCCTCGCAGACCATGCTCCAGTCTTCGCCGGTTTTCTCACCGCGACAAGGTACGTTGATCTCGGTGTGCTTGACCAAATATTCCTTGTCGTCCTCAAACACGCGCCAGACGTGATCGAGGCTTCCGCGACCGTCCATACCACGAGATTTGTTAAAGCGCACTTGGAATTTCGCCATCACACGATCTCCGCTGCGGGCCTTGGACACGCGACTGGCGCGCTCTGCTGCACGGAGATGTTGAAGTGGATGAAACGGAACGGAGCCTTCGACGTGTTGCGTCCGAAGCTGTGCGCCAGCCACGCGGGTGCGAACATCATCATGCCGGGTTCCGGCTTGAAGTTGATCATCGTGCTGGCAAGCGTGGCCTGTGAGGGGTCGGCCTCGGGCAGGCTCATCATGATACGACCGGCGCGGGGATCATGGATGACGGCGGGCGGCGTGCCTTCCGGTGTGTCGAGGAAGTAGAAGCCGACGAGATAGTTCCCGCCCGGATGCGCGTGGTAGTCCATCGACGACGTCTGGTAGTGCTCTTGGCACCACAGTTCGGTGAACGTGGTGCTGAAGGTCTCCATCGCGTAGCCTTGGCTCGACAGGATGTTCCACGCCGTGCTGCCAACGAAGCTGGCGAACTCCTCGATGCGGGGGTCTTCCAACATATTGCCCGACATCAGAACGGGGTGGATTTTGTCCGGCTTCTTCTTGCCGTGAACCTGCCTGATGCTGTCGAGCGCAATGGTTTTGACGGCCTCAAGGAACTGAGGCTGCTTGGTGATATAGATGGGCGTTGAGAAGTAGTGGAACTCGTCTAGCGGTGCCACTGCGGGTTCTTCCGGTGCCATTGGTGCTCCTCAATGACGGTTTACGAAGGGGCTTGAGTACCCGCTTTTTGGTCGGCTGCAAAGGCCGCAAGTTCAGCATCCTTGGCTGCGCGCTCTTCGTCGGTCATCGGGCGCACCGAGTGTACGTCCTTCACGACGCCATCAACCCACTGATAACTGACACCCTCGTACACCTCGTATTTGCCGGGGACCGGAGCACTCACGCGGATGAACTTTGCGAACGTGTTGGGTAAATTTTCCGTGTCAACGCCGGGAAACGCCTGACGGAAGTTGTCCGCAAAGATCGGGTGCTCGTGCGGCTGCCCGTCGCGGATTTGGATATAGAGTTCGAGGTCTGTGTGGTCCATGTTTTTGCTCCTGAATTACGGGCTGGCTGTGCAGGTTGAAGGGAACTGCCGTGTCGTGCCCGGCCAGATGATGCGGACTGCGCCGCCAGCCCCGGCTCCACCAGCCGCGCCGCCGCTAGACCCGCCTCCGCCGCTGCCATAAGCGCCGCCCGCAGCACCAGCAACGCCGCTAGCTTTTGATGTCCCTGCGGTGCCGCCAGAGCCTCCTCCGCCGCCTGTCAGGACCGCCCCTGCGGTGCCGCTAGTGCCTTGGCCAAGAATGCCAACGCCCCCGCCGCCACTGCCACCTGTTGATGCCCCGTTTCCACTTCCCCCGCCGCCACCGCCGCCGCCGCTGCCTGCCGTTCCGCCACCGCCATATAAACCGCCATTGCCACCAGCGCCTGCATATCCGCCAGCGCCACCACCACCACCGCCGCCGTAGTTACAGCATGAACCGCCGCCACTACCGCCGGAGCCACCAGTACCAGCGGCTACGGTGCCGCCGCTGCCCTGCACATAGGTTGACGACCCACCCCCACCGTTAGCCCTTGGGAGGCACTGGAAGCGACTAAGGTTTCCGCCGGTACACGATCCGCCCCCAGCCCCAACAACAACGGTATAGCTGTTTCCGGGGGTTACCGTTATATTGTTAGTGTATGCCAGCGCGCCCCCGCCACCGCCGCCAAGGCCAGAAAGGGGAAAGCAACCGCAAGTGGAGCCACCACCACCCCCGCCGCCAACAGCGACGACAGACACGCTTGTCACGCCTGTGGGTGCAACCCAAGTGAAGGTGCCAGCCGTTGTGTAGCTTTGAGAGCCGCCAGCCACTGGCGTAACGCTGTTTGATGCGGCGCTACACGGCCCAGTGCCGCCCAATCCGGTTGCCTTGACCTTAAACGTATACGCCGTGCAGTTCGTCAGGCCGCTCACCGTGATGGGCGAAGACGAGCCGGTGCCTGTGAGGCAGCCCGGTGTGGACGTGGCTGTGTACCCCGTGATGCCAGCCGGAGTGCCGGTGCAGGCTGGAGCGGTGAAAGCGACACTCGCGCTGGTATTGCCAGCCGTCGCCGTACCAATCGTAGGCGCACCGGGCGGCTGGGGCCACAGCCCCTGACCGCGACCCTGAAACTGCTGGGAGAGGCTCCACACGCCGCTGTAATTGGGCATTTACAGGTCTCCCGTGTTGGTCGAGGGGAAGGAGCGCGTCGAGCCGGGGTAGATAATGCGCACAGCACCGCCGCCGCCATTAGCGCCAGCAGCACCGTCGTCGTTAGCGCCGCCACCCCCGCCGCCATAGGCACCCCCCGCGCCGCCAGCATCTGTGGTTGACGCGGTGCCATTAGCGCCGCCAGACCCGCCAACGCCGCCGCCACCAACATAAGCACCGCCGGTGCCTGTTGCGCCCTTCCCTAAAATGCCAACGCCACCACCACCACCACCACCACGGCTTGTGGTGTCACCAGACGCGCCACCACCGCCGCCGCCAGAACAGGCCGCAGCAGCCGAGCCGTTAGAACCAACGGAGTTACCCGCACCGCCAGCACCAGAGTACCCGCCAGCGCCACCACCGCCTGTGCCATTACTGGCAACTGATACGCCCCCAGCCCCGCCTGCGCCACCAGTGCCGACAAGCACTGTGCCACCTTGGGAGGGAGCGCAGGAGAAAATGCCACCGCCACCGCCGCCAGCCCGCACAAGATATGTCGCACTTCTTTGCAGCGCACTTTGACCGCCAGTAGTACCGTCAGCCCCGTTAGCGCCGCCCGGACCGCCTGTGCCAACAGTTACCGTGAGCGTTTCTCCCGGCGTGGTTGAGATGTTATTAGTGTATGCGAGAGCGCCGCCTGCGCCGCCGCCACGCGATGATGCCCCACTGGTCCCCCCGCCGCCGCCACCGCCGCCAACTGCGACAACTGCGACAGACGTGATGCACGCCGGAACGACAAAGGAGTATGTACCCGCCGTCGTATACGCAGTCTGGCCCGCAGCGCTTGGCGTTACGCTATTAGACGCGGCGCTATACGGGCTGAAACCGTAGCTATTGATCGCGGCAACGGTGAACGTGTACGCCGTGCCGTTGCACAGGCCCGACACCGTAACAGGCGAAGACGAGCCAGAGCCGCCCTTGCCGCAGTTGGCGCGCACGGCGTAGGACGTGATAGCAGAGCCGCCGACGCAAGCGGGGGCCGTAAAGGTCACAGATGCAGAGCCACCCCCCGCCGTCGCCGTGCCAATCGTCGGCGCGTTGGGTGCCCTTAGCGGGTTGAACCCCGCGCCGAGGACGCCGCCCTGATACCGTTTCGACACAGGCTCAGTTCCTTACGACATCAGTTCGTAGCTGACGCTGAAGGTCAGCTTGCTTGCGGTCCCAGAAGTGATTGAGATGCAGGTGTTTTCCTCGAGGTAGATGCCGGTCGTCTTATCGACCACGATCAGTGAGGCGTCAGCGGGCACCGACACGGTCGAGGCAATCGGGTAGGCGGTGCCGCCCGAAGGGGCCGACCCTTGGGCGACAGCGCCGTTCGTATAGATCGACACGGTGCAGTCAACCGCGTTCGTGCCGTCCACGTTGGCGACGATGATCTGGTTGATCTTCAGCACCGTGCCGGAGGACGCCGCGTTCGTCAGCAGGACGACAGCGGTCGTGCCTGACGGCGTAAAGTACGTCGTCTTGCCCGTGATCGTCGTCAGAGATGCAATATTTGGAGCAGCCATATTCTAGTCCTTACAATCCGAATACCAGAGACAGAGCGGTGGCGCGTGCTTGCGATACCCCTGACGAGGTTGATGCCTGTGAAACCCACGTAGTGCCGTTGCTGGTCAATACATTACCATTGGTGCCCGGTGCAACCGTCTGAAGCGCGCTAGTGCCGTTGCCCAGCAGCACGGCGTTGGCCGAGAGCGTCGTCGCGCCCGTGCCGCCATTGCCGACCGGCAGAGTGCCTGTGACGCCAGTGGTCAGGGGCAACCCCGTCGCGTTGGTGAGCGTGCCTGAGGACGGCGTGCCGAGCGCGCCGCCGTTGACGACAAAGGAACCTGCGGTGCCGACATTGACGCCCAGCGCAGTCGCGGCACCGGCACCCAAGCCGCTGACGCCGGTTGAGATCGGCAGGCCGGTTGCGTTGGTGAGCGTGCCCGAGGACGGCGTGCCGAGCGCGCCGCCGTTGACGACGACAGCGCCAGCAGCGCCGACGTTAGTGCCCAGCGCAGCGGCAACGCCCGTCCCGAGGCCGCTGACGCCCGTCGAGATCGGCAGCCCGGTCGCGTTCGTCAGGACACCCGCAGAGGGCGTGCCGAGGTTCGGCGTCGTGAAGACCGGCGAGTTCGTCAACGCGACATTGCCGCTGCCGCTTACCGAGTAGCTGGTGCCCCACGCAGAGCCGGTCGAGTTCGGGATGCCTGCGCCCGGATAGATCATGCTGGCTGGGGCTGCCGTCCACGAAGCCGTTGTGCCGTTGGATGACAGCACATAGCCATTGGCTCCGATTGGCAGCCGCGTGGCGCTGTTCGTGCCGTTGCCGAGGATCAGGTCGCCAGTGGACGTAATCGGCGACAGGGCGTTGAACGCAGCCGATGCGGTCGTCTGGCCGGTGCCACCCGACGCGACGGGCAGCGTGCCAGTCGTCAGGGCCGACGTCGATGTCGCGTAGACAGCGCCGCCAGACGTGAAGCTGGTGAGGCCCGTACCGCCATTTGTGGTGACGACAGGGGTGATCAGGCTGAACTGAGTGCCGCTGGTAAGCTGGAGGCCGTTGCCCGCCGTATAAAGCGTGCTGTCCGAGACCTGCACGAATGTGAGCGCCGTCGTGCCAAACGTGATGGTTCCGACGGTGTTGAGCACATAGGTTTCGCCAGCGCCCGTGTCGCCGCTTGTGACGAAGAACGCATCGCCCTGACCGAGGCCGGTTGGGCTTTTTGAAGCGTACGTATCGGCGTCCGTTGCGCGGGTAAGCACCCAGTTTGTTGAGCCACTGCCGACCGTCGTGACCGTGTAGATGCCGTTCTCGAAGCCGTTCGTCTGGTTGTAGACCAAGATACGGTCGCCGACCGAAGCAGTCGGGCCGTCGGGCGCGAATGCGGCTTGCGTCCCCGCATTGGTTAGCGTGGCACCGACGCCGACGCCCGCACCACCCGGCTGGTTGTACGTCGCCGTCAGGTTGCCCGTGGTGTTGGGAACTTCGTACTTAACCGGCGTGTGGTAAGTGATGCCGGAAGACACCTGCGTGTCCACGTAGCTCTTGTTCGCGAGGTCGTTGGCGCTTGTCGGCGTCGTGCTGACCGTGCCGCTCGTCAACGCAACCGACGTCAGCGTCGGCGTCATGCTGTAGCTGGGGTTCCCGCCGCTGTTGACCAGAACGCCAGTGCCAGACCCGAGGAACGTGGTCGCGCCTGCGCCCGTCTGGTACGGGATCGCGCCAGCCGTGCCGCCTGCAATGTTCGTCGCGGTTGTCGCAGTCGTCGCGGTTGTCGCCGAACCAACAGTAATGGATGCCGGTGTGCTCCACTGGGGTGCCGAGCCGCTCGACGTCAGGATGCGCGCGGACGCCCCGATTGCCAGCTTCGACATCGCGTCGCCAGACGTATAGTACAGCAGGTCGCCAGCCGTGTAGCTGTTCAGGCCCGTGCCGCCGTTCGCTGTGATCAGCGTGCCCCCAAAGGTAATCGTGCCCGACGTTGTGATCGGGCCGCCGCTCGTCGTTAGGCCAGTCGAACCACCTGAGACAGCCACACTGGTGACCGTGCCGGAGCCGCCGCCCCCGCCGCCGGATGCGGCGATGGTGAAGTTGGGATACGTGCCAGTGATTGTTACGTTCGTGCCAGCCGTCAGCGAGACAACCTGATCCGGCGCAGTGTTGACAACGGTGATCGAGCCAGACGTCGTGATGGGACCGCCCGAGACACTGATGCCGGTGCCTGCCGTCAGGTTGACGCTCGTCACGGTGCCGGAGCCGCCACCGCCGCTGACTGTTGACCAGTACGGAGCGCCCGCGCCGCCGTCCGAGGTCAACACCTGTCCGGCGTTGCCCGCAGTGGACGTCAGGTACAGCTTGTCGTTGCTGGAATATGCTACGGCACCGACAACAGGAGACAGACTGTTGCCGGTGCCGCCACGGGACAAGGGGAGCACGCCTTGCGTTTCCGTGGTATCGTTCAAGTCCACCGCAGGGTGGACGTGATCTTCACGCGCTGCAAAAGTGCTGTTGCCTGCGGTGGGGTTACCCAGCGGCAGTGGCTCTTCGGCAGTGAGAGCCAGCGAAATAGTGCGATTGGTGGACAGATCGCCGCCACCGCTCAGGCCGTCGCCTGCGATGATTGTGCGGCTGGTGGGCACGTATCCCGACAGGACAATGGGCGTGTTCGTGACGCCCGTCACTCGGCCCTGCGCGTTGACCGTAAAGACGGGCACCGTGGCAGCGCCGCCGTAGGTGCCTGCCGTGACGCCTGTCAGGCTCAGGCGGCTGTCATCGACGCCCCCGGGCAGGATGTAGAGCGTGCGGTTGGCCGACAGGTCTCCGCCGCCGCCGAGACCGGAGCCGGTGTTGACTTCGCGCGTCGAGGGCACCGCGCCGACGGCAGCGATGTTCGCGAACTGGACCTTGTACGTGCGGCCCTCAAAGACATACGGCAGGTAGCCGAGTGTGCTTGTGCCCAGATACTCGGGAAGCTGCGTGATGCGCGACGGAATGAGGTTGCTGGGAACTTCACTCATAGTTCAAGGTAATCCTCTCCGTCCTCTGTGATGAGGAAGTAGTCGCCGTCTTGCGTAATGGCACCGGCAGGGTCTGTGCCAATAGGCGTGTCGGGACGTGTAAATGGTAGCAGAATGTTGTCCGGCTGGCGGGCGGGAAGGCGGTACGGATCGTAATGATCGCGGTCCTTCTCGCAGACCAGCAGACCGGGCGAGTTCGGGTCAGGCAGAAGCATGTCCAGCGGCATCTTGATCGAGCAGCGCCCGCAGATGCCGATGGCCAGCGTCGTGTTGCCACGAGTGTTGAGGTAGAGCGGCACTAGCCGTCCAGTGCCACGTCGGGGCGCGGGAAGCGCAGGGTGATGTCTTCCGGCTGCCGTGCAGGCTCACGCCACGGATCGTAGTCGTCCACGTCGTCGAGGCACACCTTCAGGCCGGGGATATTCCGGTCGCTGTACAGGTCGTCGATAGGGAACTTGCGCTTGCAGCGGTCGCAAATACCGATGCCGAGGTGGTTCCGACCAATGGTGTTGATGTAGCCCTCAACAGCCATGAGCCTACCTCGTGTACGGCGCGATGTTGGGCGCGATCATCATCGGGCTGTTGTCGCGCTCTTCCATCTGGGCGATGTTGAGGGCGATGGCGGCCTTCTGGTCGAGGATCGGGATGAGGTTGGTGTCAACCTCGATCAACTCGAGCGCCAGCTTGGCAGCCAGACCGGCCACAATCGCCTCCAGCCAACGCTGGGGCACCTCGATGTCCTGCGTCATGGTGCCGACGTCCATGATGTAGCGTTGACGCCACACGACGATCTGGCAGACCGTGGCGGCTGCGTTGGGCACCGGCCACATGTGCATGATCGGGTTGTTGACCTGACGGTCGAACCAGTATTGCAGCGGGCGGTTGGACTGGAA